>CBVK0101517900.1:0-30368 GCA_900067695.1 Picea abies
GGAGAGATGCTCCTGCATCAACAAGTCTTAAGTTTATTTTTGGTTGATAAAAACTACATTGAATATCTGACACAGGCGCGCTCGCAAGCACATCTGCTCACAGGATCTTCTCTTCTCTACTGGCCCGAAGAACACTAAGGCTCTTCTATTTCCATATTGGGAAATTTGTACCAACAACAACCTCTCCACGGGATCTCCTCTTTACAATAGGGAGATCGGACTTATTCTCGTGATCTCGCTAGTTCATGATTTGAAGCTTCTGACTCTTCCTTCCCAATCTTGCGATACCCAAAACAGCGATATGGTTATGGCTCCTTTCCTTGTCAGCGCTCTCCCCACATGTAACCATAGGCTAGGGCTTAAATGTTAATGCCTTTCACAATTCACACCTTCGTGAGTTCGTGAGTTGAACTCTCGTGCCCTCCTGTTACGATCTCTTGAGATGCGATAGGTCAATGCTGGGTTGACTCCTCCCTTGATGCTTTTCGCTATTCACAACCTTGCAAGTTGAAGCGTCAAGCCTTCACACTCTTATCCCATGAATCCTCAAGAAGTGAGAATTCAACGGAGTGTTGACTCCTTTCTCTAAGCAATGCATGTCCACCCGTCAACCACGCAGGTCTCACCTTATGGCTCTGCCATGTGTCCACATGAGCCTTGGCTCTCGGCACTTCGTGACTTCTGATGTCAAAAGTGACCCCTTTCAACCTCTGAACCCCCGAATGTGCGATAGGCAATGGGGTTTTTGATCCAATGGTCCTCCTACGACCCAGATCCAATGACTATCCTTCTTCCTCGCTCCTCGCATCTTCACGACTTGGAGTACCCAATTCTTGGTCTCTCACCTTGCGAACTTCCAAGTCCATGAGATCTCTCGATCTCTGCCACCTGTCCTCCTCAGATGGAAGGCTCCTTGTCTTCTCACCACTTCGTCGCCTCTCGTGTTCTTATGCTTCACGACCCTTGACACTAAGTTCTCAGTCCTTCTACTCATGAAATTTCGACATACGATGTGCCACCTATCCGCTTGCCGACTCTTGTGGCCCCAAACTATTCTCGTAGTCGTCGGGATATCGTGTATCACAATTTTGTGACTCCCTTTGCAATATTACAGAGTTTCAATCCCCGAAACCCCACTATGCAAATCCATGAGTAGATCCAGTGATCCTCTTATGACTCAGATCAACGACCCTGCCCCTCCTGAGTTTTTAACCTCTTGGGGATACTTGCAATATCTCCCCTGCACCTCCTTGAGATCTGACGACTCACCAGATATCATGAATCCTCCTCAGAGGATACCAACTGTCTATCTGTCTTTAATGAAATCTACAAAAAGGCTCAAGTGTTCCTCCGTGGAACATGTCTACCTGCATGCAAACTTGCAATGTCTGTTTAAACACTTCCCGGCACAAGCTCCCTGTGCTTGTCTTGGTGTTTACTCAAAGGATCTATACCTCTTGATCTTTTCCACGGCTTCAAGTTCTCATAAAGAAACCTCTTTCTCGCACTCCTTGCGGCAACCTTCAAACACTTTCAAGTGCTTGAATACTTCGACTCTATGCACACTTGCAGCAACAGTCCTTCAACACTTACTCAGGTTCACAACCTTGAACTTCCTTTGGCCTGCGCACTCCTTGCATGGCTCCTATGCCTATCTGCATTTGTGCGTGAATGAGAACAAAAGATAAACTACCTGAGCCTTTTTGTCAATGCACTCCTAGTGGACAACTTCGACTGCACTCCTTGCAGGAACTCTTGCTTAGATAGAGAAACAATTGAAACTCATTCCTTCACCCTTTCAAACTTCAAACTCAAACATGAAATCATATACACAACATATAAAGAAAATGTATGATAGGAAGCAAACATTCATGAGAATAACATCAATACACAGAGAACAGACACAAAACCATGAATTTGAATCAGCTCTTCTATTAATTCAAATATCTGTACATGGGTGTTCTTACACAGCTCTCTACATTCTCTTGCTCTTCTTCCTCTTCAGAATAATGTTACAATGCATAATGAGGGTGTCTATATCCCATTTCCCTCTTGCGTTCTAAAACTGTCTAATCTAGAATTAAATTCTATCTACCTGCATTAACTACTTTAAATACCTTCTATCTACTAAGGATGAGAGCGAGTTTCTCAAGGTCCTATTACATTACAGAAGTGCGCCTTGTCTTAATGGCTTCATTTAAGATTGCACAACAACTTCAAGGAACTTTCAAAATTTGGGTTGGCACTTTCCAGCAGTCCAATTGCTTCTGCACCGGCTCGTTTGATGTGGGCGATCCTCCTACATCATACTCCTTAGCTTGAAAATTTTCATGGGATCCTTTCCATGAGCTCACGCATGGTCTGTCCATACTTCTGTATCTTTGCTTCTCTTTCCCAACTGGCATCTTCAACTGGATGGTTCTTCCACTTGACCAGATACTCAAAGTATTCTTTTCTTCTGGTCTTTTTACTGACTCTCTTATCCAGTATGCACTCCATCTGTGGCTTATCCACAACCGGCATCTACTTCGTCCATTGGATCACTGGCTACTCATTTCCAGTCTCTGTCTAAAACTATACTCCTCGACAACCCATGAAGTTGAATGACCTCTTTGGAAAACAGGTTCGCAATGTGAGTTGCATCACTAGTATTCTGACATGGAATGAAGTGTGCCATTTTGGAAAATCTATCCACCACCACAAATATTGAATCAACACCTCTTTGTGTTCTTGGCAACCCCAATATGAAATCCATGCTAATCGCATCCCACAGCCTTTCAGGTATGGGAAATGGTTGATAAAACCCTGCATTATGCTTTCTTCCCTTTGAATGTTGGCAAATTCTGCATCTTTCCATGAATCTCTTGACATATTCTCGCATCCTTGGCCAAAAGTATGATTCACTCGGCTTTGTGAATGTTTTTTCATGACCGAAATGTCCGGCCAATCCTCCACTGTGTTTCTCTTTCAGCAAGTTCTCCCTCATGGAGAATTTTGGAATACCTAGCTGATTGCCCTTAAATAGAAATCCATCATGGATCATGTATTCAGCCCATTTTCTTCTATCTCTGAGAACTATATTCTCAGCTACTTCATACACCTCTCCAAAATCCTGATCATTTGCGTACATGTCCCTGAGATCATCAAAACCCAATGTTTTGACTCGGAACTCCTGCAACAGCAAACACTTCCTGCTCAAAGCATCAACAACTTTGTTAGCAGTACCAGAAATATGTTTTATCACAAATGTGAAATTATGCATATACTCAACCCATTTGACATGTTTCTGATTCAACTTTTCTTGTTGAGTCACAAACTGCAGTGCATGATTGTCACTGTACAAAACAAACTCTTTTGGGATCAAGTAATGACTCCATTTCTTCAAGGCCTGTATGACAACATAGAATTCATTATCATATGTGGAGTACTTCAATTTTTCCTCATTCAGCTTCTCACTGAAGTACGCTATCAGCCTGTCTTCCTAAATCAAGACAACCCTGATTGCAAATCTGCTTGCATCGCATTTCACCTAGAATGTTTTGTGGAAATCCGGCAACACCAAAACTGGTTGTTCTGTAATCTTCCTCTTCAACAGGTTGAAACTCTTATCGGCCTCTTTAGTCCAGTCAAAAGACTTATACCACTTCTTCACTGTATCCATCATTGCTGTGCTAATTCCACTAAAATTCCTAATGAACATTCGGTAGAAACTAGCCAATTCCTGAAAACTTCTCACCTCAAATATGTTTTTCGGTGATTGCCAATTATTGACTACCTCCACCTTATCTGGATCCATCCTCAACTCATTCACCGAAATAACAAGCCCCAAATAAATGAGTTTTGTCTTCATGAATGAGGACTTCTTCATATTAATCAACAGCTTCTCCTACTACAATTTCTGCATCACTGTAGCCAAATGCTTCAGATGCTCTTCTACTGTTTTACTGAAAACCAGTATGTCATCCAAATACACGATGACAAATTTCCCGATGAACTCCCTCAGGACTTTGTTCATCAATCACATAAAGGTACTTCGTGCATTTGTTAAGCCAAATGACATAACAAGCCATTCATACAACCCTTCGTTGTTTTTGAATGCTGTCTTCCATTCATCACCCTCTCTCATGCGAATCTGGTGATACCCACTCTTCAAATCAATCTTTGAAAAATATTTTTCTCCACTCAAGCAATCCATCAGATCATCCATTCTCGGAAATGGTAAAGTGTACCTGATGGTTATCTTTTTAATTTCCCTCGAGTCAGTACACATCCTCCAGCCTCCGTCTTTCTTCGGACTGAGTACTATTGGAACAACACATGGAATCAAGCTTTCCCTGACCAAACCTTTGTCCAACAACTCCTGGAGTTGTCTTTTAACTTCTTCATTCTCCTGCGGCATCAATCTATACGCGGCTTTGTTTGGCAAACTGGCTCCTAGTATGAGGTCAATATGATAACTCACACTCCTGATCGGTGATAATGAATGAGGTAATTCATCCACGACTATATCAACGAACTCTCCCAGTAGTTCCTGAATCTCCTCTGGAAAATCATCCACTCTTGTGATGGTCAAAACAATCCTTGGCTTCTTGACCACAATGAACTGTGGATCCTCCCTCTTATTAACCTCTGTAAGAAGTTCCTTCCCACTCATGAGAAGTATTGTATTGCCTACTTCCGGCTTCACCTCCTTATCCTTTATTGAAAGCAACATGTGTGTCCTCCCATTCTTCTCCAGGGTGTATGTGTTCATCCGTCTATCATGAATCACATTTTTGTCATATTTCCATGGTCTACCCAGCAATAGATGACAAACATCCATAGGAATGACATCACATAAGATCTTATCCCTCCTATCTTGAATTCAACTAAGCATTGTTTAGTGACAGTTACCTGGTGTCCTTTCTGTAGCCACGAAACTCTGTATGGGCTTGAATGATCAGTCATCTCCATCTCCAGCTTCTCTACCATCTCTATAGAAATGAGATTTTCTGTGCTACCACTGTCCACAATGACCTTGCATACCCTATCCTTGGTCTTGCAAGCATTCCTAAAAAGTCTATTCCTTTGGACTGAACTTTCCACCTCCTTCTTGGGTGTCAAAAGGACTTTTCACATCATGAGAAATCTTCTTCCTTTAGTGCCTTCTGCTTCAACATCTCGCCTTTGTGCCTCGGCAATGTGAGCCTATCCAGTTTCTTTCTTTTTCTTTGGACACTCATAAGACTTGTTCCCATTCTTCTCGCATGTGAAGCATGTGATTACTCCACCTCTTCCTCTTCCTCTGCCTCTAGTACGAGGAAAAGTGTTGTTGTCAGCATAATCTCCTCTCTGCTCATTATGCTGCCCTCATTGTTCAACATATGGCCCTCTCTGTGAGGTTCCACCTCTCTCAACTTTACCCTGAGGTTTCTTTCATTCCTCTTTGGGATTCTAGTTTCTTTCCTGGGCAACTGACTTGCCTCTGGGCTGGCTCCTACCTCGGCCCCTCTGACTCTGCTTTCAGCTAAGCTTCTCTTCTACTTTCAAAGCCATCTGATAATCATATTCCACCACTCGAATGGTTACCATGCTCATCTCATCCTGGATATCATATCTCAGGCCATTCATATATCTGGAAACTTTTTCATCATCTCTCTCCCGATGACTTGCTCTGATGTTCAGTTTATAGAATTCCTCAGTGTATTCCTTCACTGTCATCAGCTTCTGTCTCAGGTTCTGCATTCTCCTGAACAGAGAAATTTGATAGTCCCTCAGGATGAATTTCGCCTTCATCTTCGCGATCATCCTATCCCAGCTCTTAATTTTCTTCTTGCCTTTGCAACGTCTGTCAGCTTGTAGTTCATCCCACCACAATGTTTCATGTCCCTTCAATGTAATGAAAGCATGCCTGACTTTCTTGTCCTCTTTGACATCTTCATAGTCGAAGTATGTGTCTAGATCTCTGATCTAGTCTAGAAGCTCCTCATCTAGTCTAGAAGCTCCTCTGTATCCAAGTTTCCCTCATAAACTGGAATGTCCATCTTTTCTTTTGCACCCATCCTTGCAATAGCTCTGATCAAATGCTCATTTGATGCATCTTCGATTTCAAATTCCTCTTCTCATTCAGCCTCAACTTCACTCTCGAAATCACTTAGATCCCTTGCACTGGCTGTGTGTCTTTGCGCTATCTCCATGTCTTCGAATCTATCTCGGAGATCACGCATTTGTCTCTCTATGGCTGGATCTACCATCTGTTGACCTCTTCTTTGCGGCATCTCCATATCCTTTGGATCGGGTGACTATCTATCTCTTCTTAGCGGCATGGTGAATTCTCCTCTTCTCTGCTACAGAAAGAAAAGAACCTTTTTGTGCTCTGATACCACTTTGATGCAGGCGTGCTCGCAAGCACGTCCACTCACAGGATCTTCTCTTATCTACTGGCCCAAAGAACACTAAGTCTCTTCTATTTCCCTATTAGGAAATCCATAACCACAACAACCTCTCCACGGGATCTCCTCTTTACAATCAGGAGATCGGACTAATTCTCACGATCTTGCTAGTTCATGATTTGAAGCTTTCGACTCTTCCTTCCCAATCTTGCGATACCCGAACCGGCGATATGGTTATGGCTCCTTTCCTTGTCATCGCCCTCCCCACATGTAACCATAGGCTAGGGATTAAATGTCAGTTCCTCTCGCAACTCGCACCTTCATGAGTTCGTGAGTTGAACTCTCATGCCCTCCTGTTATGATCTCCTGAGACGCAATAGGTCAATGTCAGGTTGACTCCTCCTTTGACGCTTTTCATTATTCACAACCTCACAGGTTGAAGCGTCGAGCCTTCACACTCTTATCCCGCAAATCCCTGAGATGTGAGAATTCAACAGAGTGATGAATCCTTTCTCCAGGAAACACGTGTCCACCCGTCCACCACACGGGTCTCACCTTATGGCTCTGCAACGTGTCCACACGAGCCTCAGCTCTCGACACTTCACTACTTCTGATGTCGAAAGTGACCCCTCTCAACCTCTGAACCCCCAAATGTGAGATAGGTGATGGGGTTTCCAATCCAACGGTCCTCCTATGACCCATATCCAATGGCTATCCTTCTTCCTCTCTCCTCACATCTTTGCAACTTGGAGTACCCAATTCTTGGTCTCTCACCTTGTGAACTTTCGATTCCATGAGATCTCTAGATCTCTACCACCTGTCCTCCTCAGATGGAAAACTTCTGGTCTTATTGCCACTTCACTGCCTCTCGTGTCCTCGCACTTCGTGACCCTTGACACTAAGTTCTCAGTCCTTCTACTCATGAAATCCTGACATACAATGTGCCACCTATCCACTTCCCGACTCCTGTGGCCCCACACCGTTCTCGTAGTCTTCGGGATATTGCGTATCATGATTTCATGAATCCCTTTGCAATATTATGGAGTTTTAATAACCAAAACCCTGATATGTGAATCCACGAGCAGATCCGGTGGTCCTTTTATGACTCGGATCAATGACCCTACCCCTCCTGAGTTTTTAACCTCTCAGGGATACTTGCAGTATCTCCCCTGCACCTCCTTGAGATCTGATGACTCATGGGATATCGTGAATCCTCCTTGGAGGATACCAACCATCTGTATGTCTTTAATGAAATCTGTGAAAAGGCTCAATTGTTCCTCCGTGGAACACGTCTACCTACACACAAACTTGCAACGTATTTTTAAACACTTCCCAGCACAAGCTCCATGTGCTTGTCTTGGTGTTTACTCGAAGGTTCTATACCTCCTGAGATTTTCCATGGCTTCAAGTTCTCAGAAAGAAACCTCTTGCTTTCACTCCTTGCGGCAACCTTCAAACACTTTCAAGTGCTTGAATACTTTGACTCTGCGCACACTTGCAGCAACAGTCCTTCAACACTTACTCAGGTTCACAACCTTGAACTTCCTTTGGCCTGTGCACGACTCCTATGCCTATCTACACTTGTGGGTGAATGAGAACAAAAGATAAACTACCTGAACCTTTTTGTCAATGCACTCCTTGCGGACAACTTCGACTGCACTCCTTGCAGGAACTCTTGCACAATTGAAACTCATTCCTTCACCCTTTCAGACTTCAAACTCAAACATGAAATCATATACACAGCATATAAAGAAAATGTATGATAGGAAGCAAACATTCATGAGCATAACTTCAATACACAGAGAACAGACACAAAACCATGAATTTGAATCAACTCTTCTACTAATTCAAATATCTGTACATGGGTGTTCAGACACAACTCTCTGCATGCTCTTGCTCTTCTTCCTCTTCAGAATAATGTTACAATGCAAAATGAGGGTGTCTATATCTCGTTTCCCTCTTACGTTCTAAAACTGTCTAATCTAGAATTAAATTCTATCTACCTACATTAACTACTTTAAATGCCTTCTATATACTAAGGACAAGAGCTAGTTGCTCAAGGTCTCGTTACATTACACAAGTGCACCTCATCTTAATGGCTTCATTTAAGATTGCACAACAACTTCAAGGAACTTTGAAAATTTGGTTTGGCACTTTCCAGCTATCCAATTGCTTCCACACTGGCTCATTTGATGTGGACGATGCTCCTACATCAATATCCTAGGTCTTTTGTAGAATTTTCACATATTTTCAGTTCCGAAATTCAACAAACTTGGCATCCTGATATCACCCAATTATATACTCTATCACCAGATTCCTCGGATAAGGAATAAAGTACTGAACTTGTTGAGACAAGTCTGGGAAAAAATTTGTATATCAACTCTAGTTTGGAACCAGAAAAAAAGACGCAAGTAATTGAAATGCTCCACAGACAATTTGATGCCTTTGCATGGGATTATGAAGACGTGAAAGGAATTCAACCTAACACATGCACACATCATATCTACATCAATGACCAAATTAGACTAGTTAGGTAGCCTTAGAGAAGGATGAATCCATCCCTCAAAGATATTGTAAAAGAGGAATTGAAAAAACTCCTTCCAACAAATCTCATATACCCTATTTCAGATAGTCAATGGGTGTCTCCACTTATTATAGTTCCCAAGAAAAATGGTAAGTGGAGAATATGTGTATACTTTAGGGAGTTGAACAAATCCACCCATAGGGATTAGTTTCCCTTACCATTTATTGATCAGGAGTTGGATACCTTGTCCAGAAAGAAGTATTTCTCATTCCTAGATGGGTTTAATGGTTATAACCAAATACAAATAGCACCCAAAGACCAAGAAAAAACCACTTTCACCTTCCCATGGGGATCCTATGCTTATAAGTTTATTACTTTTGGACTTTGCAATGCCCCAACCACTTTCCAAAGGGCTGTCCTAACCATTTTCTCTGACTTGACCAATGATTGCATGGAAATCTACATGGATGACTTTACAGTCCATCGATATGACTTCTAGGAAGCTTTGACCAGTCTAGAAAAAGTCTTGATTAGGTGTAGGGAAACTAATTCATCCCTAAGTAATGAAAAGTCAAAGATGATTCTCACTGCAGGTATTGTTTTGGGACATCACATTTTTGTCTCTAGAATTAGAGTTGATCCCACAAAGATTCATATTATCACATAAATCAGAATATCTTCCTCACAAAAAAAAGTTCACAGCTTTTTAGGGCATGTTGGCTACTATAGAATATTCATTTCAAGTTTTACAATCTTAGCTACCCCTTTATTCAATTTATTATCTAAAGAAGTTGAATTTAATTTGAATGATGAATACCAAGTATCTTTTGAGATTCTAAAAAAGAAATTGCCAAGTACCCCTATTTTAAGAGGACCAAATTGGTCCCTTCCTTTTCATATATGTACTGATGCCTCAGACACAACCCTGGGGGTAGTTCTTGGACAGAGGGAAAATCAAATGCCTTATGCTATTTACTTTGTCAGTAAAAACCTTTCCCTAGCAGAAGTTAATTATACAGTCACAGAAAAAGAATTATTATATGTAGTCCATGCTATCAATAAATTTAGATACTATATTACCATATATCAAGATTTTGTACACACTGATCATTCAACCATCAAATTCTTAATGAACAAATATGTAACAAACCATAGAGTTACAATATGGTTATTATTATTACAAGAGTTTAATATCAATATTATTGATAGACCTGGTAAGGATAATCTTGTCACTGATTTATTATCTAGAATGATTCATCTGGAAGATAATGCACCAGTAGATGATAACTTTCCTGATGAAAAATTGTTTGTTATATTTACATTTACTCCTTGGTATGCAGATGTAGCTAACTATCTTGTGACAAGGAAGATACCTCAGAAATTGTCTCTTAGAGAAAAATAGAAAGTAACTCAACTAAGTGCAAACTACATGTGGCATGATGATTGTCTTTATGAAACAAGGCCAGATTTGGTAATCAGAATATGTGTAAGGGAAGATGAGATCCATGATATTGTATAAGCCTTCCATGATGGTCCTTGTGAAGGCCACTTTGTTGACAAGAGGACCGCCTATAATTTTCTACAATCTGGTTATTATTAGCCTAATATTTTCAAGGATGCCATAACTTATGTATCCAATTGTGATGAATGCCAACCAGGGATGATTTTAAGGATGTAAATGTGTTTTAAAATGAAGAAACCTTGGTGAATCTTTCCAATCCTTCATATGACAACTATAAATGTTTGGCAATAGTTTTGTAAAAATATTCAAATTGATAATGATTTTATATAGTTTTTATAAAATTTTGGCGATTTTTAAGGTAAAATAATTTTATCCTATAGAATTTGGGTGAATCATTTTTTAAAATAGCGAATCTCATTTTTGAAAAAACCATGGAAAATTATCCCATGAGTGAAATTTAGCCCCTAAAATCAACCATGATGCCAATGAATGGGTAAGCCTACTGCACGAGACCAAATTCCACTTCAAGCCCAAGTAGTCATTGAACTTTTTGAGAAATGGGCATTAGATTTTGTAGAGCCCATTAATCTTGCATCTAAAAGAAAAAGTATATACTTGCATGTACTGACTATGTGACTAAGTGGGTTGAAGAAAAATCTTTACTGTATGCAAGTGAACAATCAATGGTATATTTCCTTTTTAATGACATTTTTACTAGATTTGGTGTATCTTGAGAAATTGTGACTGATCAGGGGACTCAATTTACCTCTAATCTGGTCAAATATGTTACATAACAGTACCAAATCAAGCACATGAAATCTACACCTTATCATTCTCAAGTGAATAGGAAAGTACAATATACCAACAAAGTCATTGAGTCCATTCTTACTAAAACAATACAACTACAACACAAAGATTGGGATGATAGATTACTAGAATTGTTATGGGCTTATAGAATCACCTGGAGGAATACAATAGGACATACACCTTATGAGTTGGTGTATGGGAAGCAGGTGCTTCTCCCCATAGAATTTCAGATCAAGACCTTCAGGACTATTGTACAAGTTGGCATGAACTTAGATTAAGCCCAGCAACAAAGACTATTGCAGCTTAATGAGCTACATGAAATCAGAAATGAAGAACTTCAATGAACCACCCTTATTCAAGAGTAGAGGACAAAATGGCATGACAAGTATCTTAAAAAGAAAAAAATTCAACCGGGAGATTGGGCCTTGTTGTATGACAGTAGGTTCAAGAACTTCAAAGGTAACCTAACTACTCATTGGTTGGGACCTTACAAGATTAGCATTGTCTATGATAATGGTTCAATCAGGATAAATAAAATTGACAGACATCAGACACCCCTACTCATGAATGGTCATCAGTTGAGAATTTATAGCAAACCCTTGTCAAAAGAGGAATTTCTGACACATGTGCTACAAAATTCAGATATGCAGGTGATCAGTAAGGAAGGAGATCTTCCTACTTATCCACATTGATTGATTGATTGATTTAAAAATAAAAAATTGTACATAGGTGTGTGGGTTATGTTTTGTTAATAATCTGAAGGTAACAAGGGATTCTTACCTCCTTTGTTTTACTTTCACATTTTTTTTTGTTAGTAGATTTCTGTAATTATTTGATCTTTCACAAATTTGCTAAAACATCAGTTTTTTTTAAGCATCAACAATACTGTGTTATGGTCCAACAATGTTGATCTAGTACCAGAAACTTTGTTCTGGTCTAGTACTAGTAGTCTTGTGTTGATCCGGTACTAGAAGACTGTCCTGATCTGGTACTATCAGGACATATCACCTATTTTATAATTGAAAAATAATGTTATACCTATTTCAATATCTAATGTCAATTAATATGAAGTGTGAATCCATGTAGTAACCACTTAAGATGGAACCAAGGAGCTGACTGCAACATCAAATGGCATCTTTCATGCCACAATACTTTATTTTGGTTAATTTGCTTACTTAAGGGAAGTATTTTAATTTCTTTTGGTTCAATTGTTGGCTAAAGGGAAGTATTTTAATTTCTTTTGGTTCTGTTGCTTGACAGAGAAGATATAATTTATTTTGCCTATGTTGTTTGATAAGGAACCATGCTTAATCTGATTTAAATTTTAGAGGTTTCCTTCATCAAAAATTCGATTACAAATAGCATCAGTACTTCAACATGATTAAATGGATTAAAAATATTAGCCTACAAGTAACTATTTCACCCTAACTAGACTTCAATAGTAATCATTGGACTATATTTACTAAAGAGTAGCATATGAGTATATGAACACTCTTTGTCCTAGGAACACTAGGAAAATTTTATGGAAGAGGATGCATCAATACCCTAAGGTAAATTTAGGTCATTCTCTTATGGACAAAATCAGACATACCATACATCTGAAATATTCTAAAGGAATAACATACATACATGAGTTTATTTTTTCTTCAAACAAATCTTTAAAGACATTCAAATAAGAGAGTATATATTCTAACCCAATACCATCCTAGCCTATAAAAGGGTTTTCAAATGAGCCTCCCCCTGTCACATGTGAAAAAACACTCTTTAACAAAAACTAAAATAGGTGACTATGGGACACGAAGCCTCTGATAGAAAAAGGGTTTAAGAGACTAACCCGTTGGGATACTAAACAGGTCTATTGGCAGCGGGTACCGATCTGTGGTATAACTAGGCAAACCCATCAAGGTATTGAACAAGCCTATTGGCAATGGGGCATTCTGCATGGGGAATGTATTTCTCTCACTAAATAACACAACTACCCCACCAGAGTATTGAATAGGCTTGCTGGTAGTGGTTTCTAGTTTGAGAAATGTCTCATTTATACTTGTTTGATTGAAAAATTCACTTTTGTCATTTAAAAAAAAATAAATACTACAAGGAAATGTCACTTTTGTCATTTATAATATACAAATTCTAGATTAACAAACAAAATGAATACTACAAGTAAATTTCCAATTGAGAATTACCCTAAGTCAACTCTATCGATATGACATATAAATCCTAAATTACCTAAGAAGGAAACTTCTTAAGAGTGGGACCCTAACTAGGGAGTCTAATATACTTATACTTTGAAATTTATCCATAATATATAATGATAGTAAATCTCTGAAGCAAGTTAGGTTGGATCTGTTCTTATGGAAAAATACAAAAACCTCCCTGTTTTCATTGCTGAATGTTGTGCTTGTTAATAATTCATTGCTATAGCAGGAAAACCCCTATGGACTACACTAGGGTTCTAAAGTGCAGGAAGATCTAACTTTCTAAAGTCTCCTACTTTTAACAACTATCCTGACATTACCCCATAATCATACATAAAAAACAAAGTATAAGGATCTGATAAGCTTACCTTAAACCCCGCATCTGATGTCGATCCCTTTGTGCTCAGTGGTTTCTCGACTGAATATATCCTCCCAAGGCCAACCCGCATTCACCAAAATAAAAACAAGAAACTACAAGCATGCATTCTATATATGGATTGGTGGGTTAGATATCATAACAAAAATACAAATAAATCGTGAAGATAGAAGACATCATTTGGCAGGACAGAAAAAGTATTTCTTTGTATTAATCTCACAAAGTCACTTACGATATGAGATGGGAAATTGCTCCCCAAACTCGGTCCTAGGATCCTCTTCACCATGCAACGACTGCTTCCATGTACTCTTATCCTCTTCAGTTCTCTCTAGGGAAATGGCAAGGTTATGCAATGGAGGAAAAATGAATTTTGGCTCAAATTCACAATGTGGTTGCAAAATATTGGGGAAAAGGGGGAATACTGAAATGGGCAAAGTTTGTTTTCTCTCATGCTTCCTTATGGAAAGGGACCCCAACACCTTCTTTTATAGGCCAAAAAATATAGTTATTCAGTTGGGTGATCGACTATGGGCGGTCAAATGGTTAGGTAACTACCCGAAAACTCGTATCCCTTTGATTTTTTTTTTATTTTTCGCACTTTTTGTGAGTATACGCGGGTTGTAATGGTGCAGAAAGCATGTGTACGTGGGAAGTGGTGGTGAAAGGCACGTACATCTTCAAAAAAATGGTTTTTTAGAAGAGTTATTCAATGATGGCTTGGAAAAAATAGCAAGTAAGATGGCCTGATTCCAGGTATGCATGTCTGGTGCAATTTAGGGTTATAACAGATGCCCCTTAATGTGTGAGGTCAGAAGAGAATATGATCATCGAAATACATTACAAATCTTCACCAACATATAAAGTGAGTGAGCCCAGAGACTAGAGTTTAGGATGTGCCATCTACAAAATAATAATTTGTCTCACCGAGGCAGGCATACCCCCGCTCGGGATAAAATAAAATCATTGTTTCCAATCAAATACACTGTAGATCCATTTTATATAACTATATAAAGAGTAGCCATGAGCAATACACAATGGATCTACATCTCAAAATGAAAACATATACATGTATGGTATCCATCTTCAAGAAGCTAATGATGCCTGATGGATGGAGATGAAGCCTTCAGAGCTCGGGAAACAACTTCAATATCTTCAAAACTCGGATAGGAGTTTAATATAAGTGTATGACTTCAATACCCAAAGGTCTTTGATGGCTCATCGGGAACAAAAAAGAGGATCTCGGTGATCAGGTAGAGAACTTCATTGATTTTGAATAAGGACTTGATTGGTCTTTTGGGGTGGTTGGGCATGAGGAAAAGAGACAAACTATAGAAGGGCCAACTCAAGTTTAGTAAAACTTCCCCTTGAAAAAAGAACGACAAATGATGAGACTCGTGAAGCATGGAATTGACATAATTTCATGATGCAGGTGGCAACGAAAACTCACCATATGTTTGGAAGGAACGACACAGTTCTATGTAGTGAGAACATCTTCCTAAGGTCATATTAAATCCCAGAGCTTGACGAACAAATGGAAGGATGTGCTTTGTCGAAGGGAGACTCATTGTGTTTTTAACAAAAAAGAAAATACTTTTCCTTTTCTCTTTTTGGGGTATATTTTCTTTTTTTTGTCTTTTTCAATAATTTTGGAAAGATTGAAAAAGAATAAAAGAATTCTACGTTACAAAGGAGGAACAAGTGTCGTAGACATACTAGTTCCAAGTGCAAGGAACACATTGATGCTTAGAGAAAGGATACATATGCAGGAAAAGGACACTCAGGAAAAATCCTCCATGTGTCATGGTGTCAAGATGTAGAGGAAAATTTCTACAAGTCTTGCGTATAAGGCATGCTTCAGATGATTCAGTCAAGAGAAACATGGAGTCGGCATTAGACCAAAGACACAGGAATGAAAATGCGATTAATAAGACACAATGATAACATCCTTCGATGTAATATTAATGAGCCCAAAGAAGGTAATCTCAATGTTTTTTCACTTTTTAGAGAGTTTGAAAAATTATAAAAGGAGACTCCATTGGGGTACCTTTTTCGAAGGTAGTCTAGTCAGTTCGAAAAAGAGGTAAACTAGCACCAAAAAGACATCTATTCAAAACCATTTTAACGAGTGTGATAAATACTCTTCTAGTGAACCGAAGCTCCTAGAGTATACCTTTGTTCATACAATTAGTCATCTAAATTGAAAAAGGGGTAAACTACTGCCAGATAGACGTGCCTTCAAATTTTATTTTGGCGAGCATGAAGGGAAACAAGCTCACTCAACAATCTTTTCATGTTTAAAGAGTCTGAAAATGGCTTAAAGAAGACTCATCTTTGTTTGGGAGTCTCGAGGGTGAGTTCAAGAGTGATGATGAATCAATGCAAATGAGTCTCAAAACTCGTAATCAGGAAAAAACTAAAAAGGACTCCCAAGCCTATAGTCATTAATGATGACATGGACACCAAAAGTAATGAGGATCTAACTAGGGAATCCATGTAAAGGAAGACTCTACCACTAAATTATGACACTTCTAAAGAAGCAATGGGGGTTTCGTTTTGCAACTCGGTGGGGTCGATTGTATGACAAAGAGAAAAAGACAATGAGATGCAAAACGTGGAGGTGGAAACCTAACTTAGATGCAAAAAGTTGGAAAAATGACTTTTTACCAAAGGACCTTTAAAAAAGACCCAACTCTCTAAACATTTCCCAATACCAAAAGTAGCACGTATTGTAACATCCCATAAGAAACTCAAGAACCATACTAAACGATTTTTAAGCTAGAAAAAAATGACAAAAGGGTCCAAAAATGACAAAAAGGGGCCAAAAAATCTATAAATAGAAGCTGGAAACTCATTATCACCATTGTAAATTGAGAATTGACCAAAAATTCAAAAACACCTCTTTTCCAAAAGAGTTGATTCCAGGAGTTTCAAAGGACAAAACAAACTTCTAATTGGACCAAGAAAGTATAAAACAACCCCTTTTGCAATTCAATACTTCTCTTTTAGTTCATTTTAGTTTTTTTGGGGGGCACACAATCTTAAAAAAGGTTCGGCCCTGCATATACGCAGGCTATCCAAGGACAACATGCATATGCCCATGGGGAGAAAACAACCTGCCCATGTGCATATGTGACTGTGCTCAATATAGCCTGCATACACCCCTAAACATATGGAAAAAAAATAAAAAGAAAGAGTTATCTCCCCTTTGAAACTGTCATTTTGTAGGATGTACGTTCATTGGAGAGAAAGGGAGCATGAAGACATTGATTCTTTGGTCTCAGAAGAACCTTCTTCTCTCATCTCATTAGCACAATGTGGTTTGTTGAAATTATTCCATTGTCCATTCATGAGGGCACAACCCAAGCTGTTGAACGCTTTGGTAGATTACTAGCACCCTGACATGAAGGAATTTGTGCTTGAAGGATAGTCGTTGACTCCAACGAATGAGGATATTTATTTTATGACTGGCCTCTCAAGGAGAGGGGAACTGACCAACCTTCATTTTTTCCTCCTAGGCCTCACAACATTAAGGAGTTTATTGGACTCCATTGCGAAGGCAAAAAAGATAAAGTGGGTTCTCAAGTGTTGATCCACAAGATTTAAAACCTATCACTGAATGTGATAGTTTTACTTATTAGGAGGATCAATGGATCTGTGGCCTTACATTAGGCCTTTCGAGCACATATGCATTGTGTGGTTGCTTAAATGTACAAGTTTTCGATTGGAGTACAACCATGATCAATTGCATGAAGAGACAGTACAAGTGTCATGTATGAAGAAACAAAAACTTTGGGTTTGGGACTATTTTGTCTTCCTTTTTCTTCGAGAGGGTACCCACTCTCATTCCATGAGAGACAGTATGAGGACACATAACCTCTCTTCCAACAGTGTGCATATGGGCGGTGTTGTTTCCGCGACAGGGGGGAGGGAGGACCATTGAGGCCTTCTATGATAAATTTTTCGACTGGTGGTCTCAACAAATTCCAGCTATAGAGGAATACCCCTATGTCAGGATCAAATTCTCCAGGGATCTTGATATGCCTGTACCTCCTAGAGTAGAACGAGGAGAGATAGGTATGTTTGTTTTTCAAAGTTATTTAATTTTTATTTCTTTTTATATATATCATTTTTATGTGTATCAAAGTATCTGAAAACTATGTATTTGTTATGTACAAATGTGGGACTAGTGCGTCCAATAGACTTTTTGAGGACTAGGTGGCATCCTCGACCAGAGGCAAGACTAGCGGCATCCTCGACTAGAGGCAAGACTAGCTGCGGTCAATGGACTAGTAGTAGGGGGACCTCCAGCAAGAGAGGCTGAGAGAGTTTTAAGATGGGTGGAGCGGAACCTCACTACACTCACTTGCACAGTCCCTATGGCAGAGATCGAAGATCTACCACCATCGATGCAAAATCATGTAGTTGGGGTGCCATGGACCCGGGTCCAACTTTTTCGGCATTTGGAAAATGCCATTGTTCACTACAGTAGGACCAAAAGGCCTCACCCTTATCTAGGTTGGACTACTTACGTGCCAAGGGAACTTTTGTATATTTTTTATGGCATAAGCCCCGTGACTCTTATTGGACATATATTTTTGAGGTGCTTGCACCCACCTATGTACTCTGATACTTTCGATATATATATGCGTATTTACATCCTTTTATGTATTATGGATTACATTTATTTACAAATGTATTTACATGTGAGTGTGTCTTATTTTTCTTACATGTGTGCAATATGCCAATATAATACATGATTATCTAGAGTATTTGTGATTTGATTCAATCTCCTAGGAACATGGATATATGTAATGTAATCAAATCTTCGTTCTAAGAGACGTACCCTAAGTAACTGTCGGTGTAGAGTAAGATCGTAAACACGGTAAAACCTATTTAACTGAGACACAACTAGCTGAGTGTCTAAGTAGACCCAGATGTGATAGATACTATGTGACAAAGCATCACAAATCAACTCTAAAAATCCATTGTCTTCGGCAACATTGTTTGTGGCGTCACCTAAACAAATACCTCTTGAAGATAGCAATTGGCCCTGAGGTGTGAAAATCACCCAATCTACGGAAGGAAGCCTTCGAGTGTGCTGGCTAGCAACATCCACAAACCCAATGAACACCTCTGATTCACTTGACATCTGCCACAGTGAAAAATATGACATCAACAATGACATGTCCATAAAACAAACAAGACAAACACTAAAATAAAAATGTATAAGAACTAAACATATGTACAAGAAGTCATCCAAGGTGACCTACCTACGAGTAATACTTCTTTAGGTACAGCCCATTTCTAGGCTCCACCAAATCAATTCCCTCAAATTCCATTAGATAATAAGTGCCCCTTTTTAGATCCTCTTTCATGATGAAAGGTTCGAACCACATGGGTTTGAAATTTCCTTCCCCCAGGGGATCCTTATCTTGGTCATAGAGCACGATAAGGTCACCTTATAATAAAATTTGAGGATGAATGTATTGATCATACTGACACTTGAATTTGTTTTTGTGAGCCTCATTGGCCAAGGATGCATCCCGACACTGCTCATCAAGCTTCTCAATATATAATAAGCGTTCTTCAAGAGGTGAAGTGTCTAGCAATAAATGTACTGCCAAATTTAGAGACAGGATATGGCACTCTATAGGCAAGACTGCTTCCATCCCGTAAACGATTTGAAAAGGTGAGAGACTGGTTGCAGTCTTAATAGATGTTCGGTAGGCCCATAATGCCAAGTACAACATCAAATGCCAATTTGACTAGGCTGAATTGATCATTCATTGTATAATAGTATTAAGGGACTTATTCATAGCTTCCACTTGACCATTCCCTTGTGGGTAGTAGGGTGAAGAATTTTCCTACCTCAAACCAAGATTTGACGTTAACTCAGACATCATTTTATTCTAAAAGTG
Source organism: Picea abies (assembly GCA_900067695.1). NCBI lineage: Eukaryota > Viridiplantae > Streptophyta > Pinopsida > Pinales > Pinaceae > Picea > Picea abies. The sequence continues at coordinate 19,657 of CBVK0101517900.1, forward strand.
ACTGCCATGGTCAATGACAATCTCTCTCGGGATGTCGAACCTTTCTATTATCTTGTTAAACAAAAAGAGAGTTGTTTTCTCACCATCAGCTCTAAACGTTGGCATAGCCTTGACCCACTTCGTGAAGTATTCTACTGCTACGATGATATAACAGAATCCCCTTGCTGAAGGGGGGTTGCGTGTAGTGTAATCAATCCCCCATTTGGTGAAGGGACCAATTGTGATGACAGGAAACATGGGAGCGGGGTGTGCCCTCATCTTCCAAGAGCATATCTGACACAGGTGACACTTCTTGACCGATTCAACACAATCTTTGATTAATGTCGGCCAAAATTAATTGGTTCGTAGAATTTTTTGGGTTATTTCCAACCCAAAAAAATGATCGCCACATGCTCCAGTGTGGCAATCATTAAGAATGATTTATTCTTCTTCATGAGTGAGACATCGGTGAAGGACACAATCTACACCTTGACGATACAGAGTGTCTTCGAGTATGAGATAGTTATTTTCCTAATGGTGTATGCGACAACCCTCATTATGAGAAGCAGAGGTGGGGCACTTCAAATTTTGGAGATAGACTAGTATATATCCATACTAAGGGTTAGAAGACACGATAAAAAACCTATCTCGTTTAATAGGTGACTCCTTGGGTATAACATCACTTGATTCAACTGGAAGTTCTGATATGAGTTCTGTGAAGACCAACAACTTTTTGGATTTCTTCGAAACAAAATCCAAGTCAAATTCTTGGAGGATAACTGTCCATCTACTGATTTTTCTGTCAATTACACATCGTGTCAACACGTATTGAAACTAATTCACAATGGAAATGATAGTGGTCCTACTAAACATAATGTAATGACAGAACTGTTGGATAGCATGAACTGCTACCAACACAAGTTTTTCAACGTGTGAATAATTGAGTTTTGGTCCAACCAGGTGTCAGATCAGGTTATAAATCACGTATTCTTCAAGAAAATCATTCTCATGAACCAATACCATACTGATGGTTGACTCCGCTGCATCCAATTACAATAAGAAATATTTATTATAATTGGGTGGACGATCCAGAGGGGCAAACGTGAGGGCATGTTTCAAGTAGTCTGAAGCTGAGGGAATATGCACGGGGGAGGCAACTAAACTATTGCCTCAACCTTTATAGGATTGATCATGATGCCTGTTGTTGAAACTATGAAACCTAGAAGATGACCTGACGTCACACAAAAACTGCATTTGTTTTGATTCAAGTGAATCTGGTAATAGCGACATCACTCAAAGATAAGTTAGAGGTGTTTGGGATGATCAGCTCTATTACGAGATCATGATGCTAAATCATCGAGATAAGCCTCGACTATGTGTTTGAGATCATGGAAAGCAAAAGACATGGACCACTGAAAAGTAGCTCCAACATTTTTCAGACCAAAAGGCATCTTCTAATAAGAGAATGTACCCCATGGACAAATGAAAGTGGTTTTGTGTTAGTCTTCAGGCTTGATCTGTATCTGATTGTATCCCGAAAAACCATCCATGAAAGAAAATACCTTGCAAACTGTGCATTCATCGATGATCTGGTCAATAAATGGTGTGGGGAAATTATCTTTTAGATAGGCCTTGTTCAAATCTTGTAGGTTCATGCATACACAAATTGTACCCTGTTTTTGTTGAATGGAATGGGATTTGACCCCCATTGAGTCAATTGGATGGGGTATATGAAACCATATTTAAGCAGTTTTTCTACTTCAGCCTTAATAGCTGCTACTTTCTTAGGATTAACTGGACAAAGCTTCTACCAGACTGGCTTAGCATCAAGATATGTCGTGATTTCATGTTCGATGATTCTTGGATGTATGCCTAGCATTTCCTCATAAGACCAAAAACACGTCACAAAATTCTTTAAATAAATCCTTGTAGATTCGAATCTCCTCGAGGGAGCAGTCTTCTCTAATAGAGACATTCTTCATGATGCCAGGGGTTCTAGAGATATCAATAGGTATCATTTTATCTATGGTTTCCATATTTCCTTCAACATAAACTGTGTGCGTAGTCAAATGATTGATAGGACAAGATCTATCTCTAGTCATAGTCAGAGTGAATTCACCTACTTCAATTCTTCTTAACTCTGGGAGGAAATAAGATCTATGATGGAGATTGTTGTGCTACTTATATGCGTAATATAATGTACTCATTAATTATGAATCTGGGATTCGTAATCAATAGAGTTACAAGACACCAGTAAGAAAGGTAATTCTAATGTCATGAGTATAGAACTATTCTAGATTATTCATGCTCGCAAATCAAAACACACTTTGGTTGTCTTTCATAGAGAGGCTATCTACTCCATTATGGCAGATGCAAGTATGAGATGGAGTTCTTTTGACAGATCAACTTTACTATCTGACCTTGAAAACTAACTATGCAATCACACTTTTGAAAAGGAAATCACACATCAATCATCAAGACATAGCATGGGTAGTTCAATAGTCAATATACTGAGTATGTTGTGGTTCACAATGTGCTATTGTAAACTTCACTAGTTCTCCTTCAAATATGTCTAACAACTGCTACCAACATTTATGTCCATGAAACAAAATCAAATTCATAAAAACAGAAATAGAGCATATGAAAAATAGAGTAAGTAAAGATCTCCAAACAATCGTATGATCGAAATCCTAGTCTAAACTATACTTCTATCATCTGAAAGAATTAAGATTCAGCTAATCTAACATCTATACTATTGAAATCAACTACTAACACTAATCTATAAGGATGTTGACCTTTTTTGGGCGGTGGGCCCTTGCCACTTCAACAAGTCAGCGACTGGAGTCTACAATAAGCTTTCTTTCAATCCACACATTCCTCTTACTTAAATTTCAAAACATAGAATTAAACTATGCTAACAACTCAACTCACATTCATTCATAAATGATCAAGAACTAGAAATAAATGACATCCTTCTATTAAACTTCAACTCATAATGTGTTCTACAATATGTAACACTACTTCACATGCTGTATTATACTAACTCTTTACTCTCTCCACCATCATTTCCATGACTATTTAAACAGTCTTAGTCGTGAAACACAAGGAGGTGAAATCTTTATAAAATCAGTCAATTGTCAAATTTATATATTTGGTTACATATTTTAATATTCACCCTCATGACACAAAGTGTATGAGGATGAAGCAATAGACAAACTAGCTTAACATAACCTTGCTAGAGCTTTAATGATTCAGCAAACATCCAACAATTATCTTTAGTACGATCTGGAGCTAAAGTTGGTATATTATGCTTCCTATATCAGTACTAGATCGTGATAGGTGAGATTCGGTAAATGGTATCGGATCCAAATAGTACAAAAGTGGTTGGCACTAGATCACAACAGTCTATGGCCATTGGTACTAGATCATGACAGGTGAGATTCGGTACCAGATCTGAATGGAAAGTGTGCTTGGTACCATATTCGAATAGTGGTAATCTGGCACATAAGTATTGGATGGCTGATCTGGTACAGAAAGGTTGGTCTCATCTAGAGGTCAAAGGTTACACATGGAAAATTAAAACATTAGTACATGAAACATTTAGTCTCTTAGATCAATAAACCACAAAAATGCATGAATTAATTATACTTTATCTTATGACCTCATCAATGGCTAATGGTAGTGTTCTTTTTCATTTATCCAAGCTTAGGTAAGCCAAGAAGGTATATATGAGGAGTATAATAGGGTAGTGGGGGTGTCAATTTAGAGGCTCAACATCCCCCCATTCCAAAACCATTGCATTTCCTCATGCAACTGAAACAAACCCAAAATGTTTCAAAATTTGAGACTCCATTCTTTACTTCTGTGGATCAATGATGTTGATGGTTGAGGCTTCTGCTTTCAGCTCTCTTTTTATGACCCTAATGTATTTTAAGAGTCTTAGTACCTTCTTGATATTATTATAAGTCTCTTCATGGTCGTCTTGAAGTTGTTGCCTAGTTTCTTTCAATTTCTCATTTTCCTTTTTGATATACCTATCCAATAGTTGGTATTCTTTCACTTCTTGTTTGAGTTCTTGGTTTTGATTTTGCAGCTCCCCAATATTTTTCTTCATTTGTTCTTTTGTTAAGGTCCTTGTTGACTCCATTTTTATGGCTGGATGTATTCTCTTTCCTCCACTTCATCCCTCATCCCACATAAATTAATAGTGACTTGTTCCTCAGTCAAACTAGGTATGTCATCCTGGACTGATAGGTCTTCAGAAGGGGAGGTAAGATCTATTGGATCTTCATGTGTATGAGGACTGACAACTGCTTTTCCTTTATTTTCCATGCTCCTTGTGGTTCTTTTAGAATGGGGTACTAGATCAGGGGTACTCACAGGCTTCCTTTTCTTCTTTTCTATTTGTGGAATGCTTACAGGGGATTGTTCTATAGACTGTTCAATTTTATTTTCTGAGATATTCTTCCCTTTCCTTATAGCTTTTGTCTTATGACCCTTCTCCTCAAGTGCTACTATTGAAGTCTCCTCTACTAATTTGGTTTTACCTTTTGATTCTTGACTTTGAAAAGTCTTATTGACTGTGGAAGAGGGCCCTACTTGTTTACTAGCTTTTTCGTTTTGTCTCACTGTTATGGATGATGATGGAGTTGTCTTATCTTTCTTGCCCTTTTTCTTTTGAGGTTCCATATATTTCTCTAGAGCAAGATGGGCTTCCTCTATAGGTTTGTTTTCTATGGGAAGGTGTTGAGTGATGAGGATTTTCTAGCTAATCCTTTGCTTCTTGATTTCATGTAAAACTAACATCTTAATAAGACCTTGATGGTAAATTCTAGTCTTCTCAGTTTTGGATAGGGATTTGACACCTCTTACCATGTTGTTCAGACTCATCTATAAAAATATGGGAAATCGATTTTAGGGCCTCCTTCAAAGTGTAATAGAATCCTAAGATGATATATATAGGTTACAACATACCTGCCCTCACAAGTGAGGAATCGTTGAAGACTAGCAAGTATTGGATGATACTCTTCCTTGGTATAGTTCCTAGGGATCCCCTTTTTCCAATCAGGGTGCTGATGGTCTTCTTTCAAAAATTGTTGGCACATTTCCTTGTTGATTCCTACTCCTTTGAAATACTTGGCTCCTCTGTTAGGTAATCCCTTGGCCTCCCTTAAATTTGCTTAATTGATTGTTAGTTGTATATTGCTTATGTGTGCAATCTCTCCATCATAACCCTAAATAAATGCATGAGATACCTTCTCATGCCAACCTGTGAATTTCTCCAAAAATGGCATTCATCCCACTCTAGCATACTTCTCTCTACACAGTTGGAACTCCTTGGTCTCTCTATAAATCTGGAAGACCGGTTCATGTCTACTTACAACCATGTTTATAAATGGTGAGAAAAATTAGGTTGTAGCGCCAGGATTTAGTCATCTGATGAGGGTAAGGGTTTGGTACCAAAGATCGCATAGAGGAGTAATCTCGAAACTAGAGAAAAGTTGATAACGAAAAAACAACTATGGTGATGGAATTGCTAAATTGAATGGTGAGTTTAAGAAAATATGCCACAAAGGAAAATTAAGACAAGATGAGGCTCATCTAGATGGCTTCACCACCCAGATAAGTCATTTCATTTATGCCCTTTTAGCATAATGATGGGGATGGAACGTTGGGTGTCAAAGCATTATTGTTGTTTGGGATAGGTGATTGGACCTCTAAGCGGTGAATTTGATGTTGAATCATGGCTCATGACACAAGATAAGTTCATGATTTGCTTAAGGATGAAGCACGTTTGTGGCCCATCATTACTAGACATGCTTCATATTCATACTTTTGATGTGATTTTTCCCTCAATCATTTTTGAGCGCTTATGTGATGAGAGGATTGATTAAGGTTAGGCATATGGGTATGAGGGATAGGTGCATGGTTTTAACACTAAGGTCATAAGATCTAGTATACATTTTCATGCCTATTGTAGTTTTATAAGCAAAGGAAAATAAATAATACTATGTTACCTTTTCTTTTACCATTGTATGATCAATACCTATAGCATATGCGACTGCCTTTGTATTTGAAGCTTGTAGATTATCAGAGTTCATCTTTTTAGGTTGGAGTTTTCTGGAATCTTGGTACTAGAATTTCATGTACTTCATGAAACTTCTTTATTATGTGCTTATCTTCTTTTGTGTCTGGTTCTGCAAGGTTGTAGGGTGATCATGCTAGTTTATGAAGATGAGATGTGAGTCTGAAAAAGAGTTCTGAAAGAGCTCTTTGACCCTCCCGTATGCCAAGGATGTTGCATATCCTTATGCAAGAAGATTCAACACTCTATATCATAATGGATAAAAGATGATAAGAGAAAGGAAACCAAATCAAATTCCAAAAGTACATTTATCACCTAGCATATGGTCACATGCCTAAAAAAAATTTGAAACTACCTTTATTTTGATGAATTATTAACAAGGGTAGCATTCAACAATGAAAATAGGGAGGTTTTTATATTTTTGCCAGAAGAACAGATCCAACCTAATTTGCTTAATAGATTTACTATCATTAGATGTTATGGATAAATTTCACAGTATAAGTAGATTAGACTCCCTAGTTAGGGCTCCACTCTTAAGAAGTTTCCTTCTTAGGTAATGTAGGCTTTAGATGTTAGACCGATAAGGTTGAGTTAGGATAATTCTCAAATGGACATTTTCTTGTAATAATTATCTTTGTTTAGTAATATGGAGTTGTATCTCATAATTGTTAACAATGAGCTTTTCTTGTAGTGTTCATCTTTTAGATGACAAAAGTGGATTTTTCAATCAAACAAGTATAGATGAGACATTTCTCAACTAGAACCCACTGCCAGCAAGCCTGTTCAATACTCTGATGGGGTAGTTGTGATAATTAGTGAGAGACATCCCTTCCCTAGGTAGAATTCCCCATTTCCAACAGGCTTGTTCAATACCCTGATGGGTTTGCCTAGTCATACCATAGACCGGTACCGGCTGCCAGCAGACCTGTTCAGTATCCCAGTGGGTTAGTCTCTTAAACCCTTTTTCCATCAGAGGATTCTTGTCCATAGTCACCTATTTCAATTTTATTAAAGATTTATTTTGCATGGTGACAGGGGAGGCTCGTCTGAAAACCCTTTTACAGGCGAGGATGGTATTGGGTTGGAAGTTGTATTCTCTTATTTGGATTTCTTTAAAGATTTGTCTAAAGGAAAAATAATCTTTTGTATTGTATATTGGATCCAGATGTATAATTTTGTTTGTGTTTGTCCATAAGAGAATGACCTAAAGTTACCTTAGGGTACTGATACATCCTCTTCCATAAAAAATTTCCTAGTGTGCCCATGACAGAGAGTGTTCATATACTCATATGTTACTCTTTAGAAAAGATAATCCAATGAATACTATTGAAGTCTAGTTAGGGTGAGATAGTTACTTGTAGGCTAATATAGTTTTTATCCCTTTAATCATGCTGAAATACTGGATAAGAGAAACCTCTAGAATTTAAAGAAGATTAACCATGGTTCTTTTAACAATCATAGGTAAAGATTATGTCTTCTTTGTCAACCAAAAGAAATTAAAATACTTCCTTTTAGCTAGCAATAGAACCAAAAGAAATTAAAAAAATTTCCTTTTAGCAATAGAACCAAAAGAAATTATTGTTTCATAAGAGCTACCATTTGATGTTGCATTCGGCTTCTTGGTTCCAACTTAAGTGGTTGCTGCATGGCTTCATACTTCATATTAATTGACATAAGCTTTTGAAATATGCATAACATTCCTTGTCAATTAGGTGATGTGTCTTAATAGTACCGTATAATGACAAAATTCTAGTATCGGACCAACACAGGATTACTGGTACCAGACTAGAGCAGGATTTCTGGTACCAGAGTATTGTTGATGCCTACAAACTGATGTTTAGAAAGTTCTTGAAGGATCAAATAAATTATAGAAATCTACTTACAAAGGTAAAATGCGAAAGTAAAACAAAAGGAGGTAAGAATCCCTTGTTACTTTCAACTTATTAACAAAACACAATCCAAACCTATGTACAAAAGTTTTAAAAATAAACCAATCAATAAATGTGGATTAGTAGGAAGGTATTCTTCCTTACTGATCACCTTCATATCCGAATTCTGTAGTATACGAGTCAAAAAATCCTCTTTTGATAGGGGGTTGTTATAAATTCTCAATCAGTGACCATTCACATGTAGTGGTGTCTGTTGTTCGTCAATTGTATTTATCCTGATTGAACCATTGTCATAGACAATGCCAATTTCATAAGGTCCCATCCAATGAGTAGTTAACTTACCTTTGAAGTTCTTGAATCTACTATCATACAACAGGGCCTAATCTCCTTGTTGAAATTTTTTCTTTTTGAGATACTTGCCATGCCATTTTGTTCTCTGCTCTTGAATGAGGGTGGTTATTTGAAGTGCTTACTACCTGATTTTGTCCAACTCATTAAGCTGCAAGAGTCTTTGTTTCTAGGATTCATCCAAGTTCATGCCAACTTGTACTGTAGTCTTGAAGGTTTTGATCTGAAATTCTATGGGGAGCAGTACCTTCTTCCCATACACCAACTCATAGGGTGTATGTCCTATTGTATTCCTCCAGGTGATTCTATAAGCCCATAAGGCTTCTATTAATCTGTCAGCCCAGTCCTTGTGGTGTAGCTGTACTATTTTGGTAAGAATGGACTCAATAATTTTGTTGGTAGATTCTACTTGTCCATTTGTCTATGGATGGTAAGGTGTAGATTTCCTGTGTTTAATTTGGTACTATTCTGTAATAGATTTGATGAGATTAGAGGTAAATTGAGTTCCCTGATCAGTCACAATTTCTTGAGGTACACCAAATATAGTAAAGATGTCATTAAAAAGGAATCTACCACTGATTGTTCACTTGTAGCTGGAAAACCTTTTGCTTTAACCCACTTAGTCACATAGTCAGTACATACAAGTATGTACTTTTTCTTTTTAGATGTAGGGTTAATGGGCCCTACAAAATCTAATGCCCATTTATCAAAAGGATCAATGCCTACTTGGGCTTGAAGTGGCATTTGGTCTCGTGCAGTAGTCTTACCCATTCGTTGGCATTCATCACAATTGGATACCTAGGTTTTAGCATCTTTGAAAATATGAGGCCAATAATAACCAGATTGCAGAACTTTATAAGGGGTCCTCTTGTCTGAAAAGTGTCCTCCACAAGGACCATCATGGCAGGCTTGCAAAATATCATGAATTTCATCTTCCCTTACACATCTCCTAATTACCAAATCTAGTCCTGTTTTGTAGAGACAATCATCGTGCCACATGTAGTTTTCACTTAGCTGAATTACTTTCTGTTTTTCTCTAGAAGATAATTTATGAGGCATCTTCCTTGTCACAAGATAGTTAGCTACATATGCATACCAAGGAGTGAATGTAGAAATAGCAGACAAAATTTCATTAGGAAATTTATCTTCTACTGGTGCGTTATCTCCTAGATGAATCATTCTAGATAAGAAATCATCCACAAGATTATCCTTACCAGGTCTATCAATAATGTTGATATTGATCTCTTGTAATAATAACAACCATCTTGTAACTCTAGGATTTGTTACAGGTTTTTTCATTAAGAATTCAATGGATGAATGATCGGTGTGTACAAAAGCTTGATATCCTACAATATAGTGTCTAAATTTATTGATAGCATGGACCACAACTAGCAATTCTTTTTCTGTGACCATATAATTAACTTCAGCTAGAGACAGATTTTTACTGACGAAGTAAATAGAATAAGGCATTTGATTTTCCCTTTGTCTAAGAACTGACACAAGAGCTATGTCTGAGGCATTAGTACATTTATGAAAAGGAAGGGACCAATTTGGTCCTCTTAATATAGGGGTAGTTGACAATTTTTGTTTTAGAATCTCAAAAGATATTTGGCATTCATCATCTCAATTGAATTCAGCTTCTTTAGATAATAACCTGAACAAAGGGGTAGATAGTCTTGTAAAATTCAAAATGAATCTTCTATAGTATCCAGCATGCCCTAAAAAGCTATGAACTTCCTTTTGTGAGGAAGGTATTCTAATTTGTGTGATAATATGAATCTTTGCTAGATCAACTCTCATTCCAGAACCAGAGATGTGATGTACCAAAATAATACCTTTAGTGAGCAACATTTTTGACTTTTCATTACTTAGGGAAAGATTAGTTTCCTTACACCTAATCAAGACTTTTTCTAGACTGGTCAAAGCTTCCTGGAAGTCTTTTCCATGGACTGTAAATTCATCCATGTAGACTTCTACGCAATCATTGGTCAAGTCAGAGAAAATGGCTAGGAAAACCCTTTGAAAAGTGGCTGGGGCATTGCAAAGTCCAAAAGGAGTAAGCCTATAAGCATAGGTTCCCCATGGGCAGGTGAAAGTGGTCTTCTCTTGGTCTTCGGGTGCTATTTGTATTTGGTTATAACCACTAAACCCATCTAGGAATGAAAAATACTTCTTTCCGGAGAAGGTATCCAACACATGATCAATAAATGGCAAGGTGTTAAGAACCAATATTAGGGATTAACATGCCCCTCCCCTTGAGACAAGTGTTTTCCGCAACACTTGAGTAACTTTGGATGCTTCTATATAAAAGACTCATCTTCCCAAGTGGAATCTTCAGCCGACAGTTTCCTCCATTTAATGAGATACTCTGAAATGGATCTACTCCTTAGCTGGTGAATTCTTGTGTCAGT
>CBVK0101517901.1:0-11140 GCA_900067695.1 Picea abies
AGCAAAATAACAAATGGCTTAGTAAATGGGGCATTTGCTTGAGCATGTGTCCTACAAAGAGTAAAGAGATAAAAACTTTTGTTATGGATAAGTTCCACAAACATACTTGGGAGAAAGAGCTAGGGAGAAAGAAGAAGTACTACATAGAAGAGTTCAACCCCACTCATAACCATCAACAAAAGGCGTACATAGGGGCCGATATTTCTTGGAGATCTAAAATTCTTATTGCTCAATTAAGGACTAATTCTCATCAACTCCGTTGTGAAACAGGGCACTGGAAAAGACCAAAAGAAAAGTGGGAAGAAAGAGTATGTATTATGTGCTCGTCCGGAAAAGTGGAAACAGAAAAACATTTCATTTTAGAATGTGAGGCCCTCAAAGACAGCAGGAAAAATTATGCAGGTATTCTGGCAGCTAGTTCTTGGGATAATCTATTCAGTAAAGAGTTTGTTGAGAAGCTGGGAGAGATTATTGTAAAACTTCACAGGAAAAGGGCCGAATACAAAAGCCAGATGGAAAAACAATCTGTCCCATAGGCTATTTTTAGCCTCGTGGACGTTAAAAATTCTTTCTTTCTTTCTTTCAATCAGGAGATTACTTGCCACATTTCCAAGCCTGAAAATTAGCTTTTTCAGTAGGCAAGTTTAACACATGGCAGAGCATCTCTATTTTCTAGGAAGAGGACCAACAATTAGATGGACAAATGGACATCGATTTTCTTCATAATTCGAGATACCATGCAACAGTTTCCAGATTTGTTTTATTGATAGTATATAGATTTAATTTGATTCCTAGGAATTAGGGATAATTTGTTAACTTTATTTGACTATATATTTCATGAATTGTAATAGGAAAAGGAAAAGGGAGGTTGAGTATTTGGAGGTTTGAGAGAGATTGAGGAGACAATAGAGAAACATTTTATTCTTTTAAGCTGGAAAGCATTCATTTATTAATCATCTTTGCCATTTGAGATTCATGAAATGTGTGTTATCAATTTGTAAATTGCTCTGTTTTTTATTTTTTTTTATATTTTCTTTCTTATGTAAAATACAGACTATGAGGGTCATGGTTTCTTTTGATTAATGGATTTTTAAGCACCATAAGATCTGCTACATCTTTTTTATTAATCACTGCTTTATTTAAGTACTTTGTATTCATTTTGCAGAGAGGATCCCTGCTTAGTGAATATTCTTCTTTTTTTCATCTTTTCCATTTTTCTATTCATAATTATATATACATTTTATATGGTACATAGATTGATTGCATTTGATTTGGAGTTTGTATGACTCCATGCCCAATGGTGTAGTTCAGTGATTTACAATCAGTTTGGTTCCTTTACCTTTCTCGATTTAGTTTAATTGACTCACCACATTCCAACTAAGTTATTACATTTCAAGATGTGATAGGCTTGACTCAATAGCAGTCTAGAGTTGACTTCTAGAGCTAACAACAAAAATTTTTCATGCCTCCACTACTCAATTTCACATACTGCTAACTAATCAGTCACTTCATTGTTCTAAGGGCTTCTTCAAATTTGTTGCAACTAATCACTGCATATTCCTTCTTTTCAAGTTGAATAAAATATGTCTACTAGTATGTTATGTCTTCAAATTAAACTCTGCATGGGGATGAAAATTGCTTTTTAATAAACCAATCTATCACGATACATTATGCACCCATATCCTCAAACCATTATGAATATTCCTTCCCAAAATATGCAAACACTTAAGACTGTCTGAAATATAGTTCTCCAATTTGTAATAGCTACTACTTAGACTCCCCCTCTTCAATATTTGCATTACTGGGAGTCTCCAAGTCAGATGGATTAAAATAATATATAATCTCGCTCTTTTGTAGGATAATCATTCTGAATTCTTACATATTCCTCTTTACTTGTAGATTCATCATGATCTCGCAACTCTGTAAATCCTATGAGTATGATCTATGAGATTTTTTCATTTACATGTTCTTCTTGTTTTTCTTTCCTTCTCCAAATTTAATTATACCTAATATCAATATTTTATTTCATGGAAGTATCCATCATTCTTTTACAATTACGAGCTATGTATCCATAGTTGTATCATTTGTTACATTCAATATTGTCTAGAACCACATAAACATTTATTTCTTGAACATTTCTTCCATAAGCTCTGCAATCTACAACTTTATATCCAAAGTTATTACAAGTAAAACAATAACCAGGAACGGAAATTTGATACCTGGAAGTAAATGATCTTCTTTGTGATGTAGTCATTTTTAATTCATGCCTTCATTTATCTTATCTTATGTTTTTTCGTTCATAATGATTGAAGCTTCTTTGATACCTGGAAGTAAAGGGCCTTCTTGGATATCCATCTCTTCTGTAATCTTCTTCTTGAGTCTTCTCTATTTATGGAATTCTCTCATTTCAGGGTTGGCATTCTTCCTTATTGATAGGGCCTTTGATGAATTCCACATAACTCTTAGCCTTCTCTTCATTCTTTCTTTCCAACAACCTATAATATTTATCTTCAACTTTCTTTACTGGTGGTGTGGAACTTTCTCTCTCTTCAATGTTCTTGCTAAGTTTGACAACTTCAACCCTTAATGTGGAAATTTCTTCTTCAACCTTCTCACAATCTTATTCTTTCTTTATCGTATGGATCTTCATTGTTTCTTCCATTCTCTTGGCTTCTTCAATTTTGGTTTTCAAGGATATGATTTCTTCTTTATATTTTCTTTCTTGTTGACTGAATTATGCTTCAATCTTGTTTAAGTCCCCAGATATTTCCTTAATATGACTTGTCAAAATTTATTCTCTCTTCTCCGATTCATTTCTTAGTGATACTATTTCGGCTTCCAAATATTGTTTTTCTTCCAATTTATTTTTGAGTGTTTCTTCAATCACTTTGGATTCTTCCATCTAAATATTTATAATAATCCGTTGGACTTCTTCATAGTTTTCATTCATATTATGAGAACCCTTCTTTCTCTTGATCAATTCTTCCTTGAGAGACTTGTTTTTCTTTGTTTCTCTTTTTACCTCACTTAAGGCATTGATTAGTTGTTCTTCAAGATCTGCTTCAGTTTCTTCTTCTCCTGAATATGTTTGACATGATGAGCTTTTTTATTTTTGTTCTATATCAATATATTCTTTATCTTGATGAACATGTTTTGGATCTATTATAAGAGGAGATTCCTTGAAGTAGAGATTATGTATATCATCCCAAATCTCTTTGGATGATGAACATTGTCCCACTTTAACTTTTGTTGAATCAAGTAATGCCTCCATGAAGGAATCCATTGTTATTTTGTTGTTCCTTCTTAATTCCTTATTGGTTGTAGTCTTTAGAGGTTTCTTTGAAGTGGTGTATCTGGTAACAATTGATTTCCAAACATCAAACCCATATGCCTATAAATATTGTTTCATCCTTCTATTCCATGTTTCATAGTTTTGACCATCAAACACTAGCGTTCCATTATTTGTGTAACCCACGATATACCTTCCGGTGGTTAGTCTAATTCTAAAGGACCTGATCTAAAACTAATCATTGGAATATTCACCAATACCAAGAGGGAGGGTTAATAATTATTGGGTACTTTTTAACATTGTTAATCACAACATGTAAACATTAACTCTTCAACAATTCCATTCAATTATGATCGAATTTAACATGTCATGAACATATAACCATAAATAGTACCATTCAACCTTGCATCACATCATACGCAGTGCACAAGATATTTTACATGGAATCCCAAATGGGAGAAAACCACATAATTATTTCGTATATATCAAAAGATTTCATTCATAAGAAGCATCAACTTCAGAAATTCTCTAGCACCAACTAGAAGGAGGCACCAACCTCATTTTTATAGTATCCAACTTGAAGGAAGCTACGAATATCTAGTTTTTCGAGGTCCAACTGGTCGTAGGATCCAACCCCATGATTTGTAGTCTCCAACCTTAAGGAAGCTTCAACTCCCTGTATTCTCCAGCTTCAACTGGAAGGAGGCTCCAACCCCCTAGTTTACAAGAACCTTTCTTAAGGAGACTTTGATCTCCTTCCTTACACCACCATGACAACTTGAAATATATATGGAGCCTCAACCTGTCACTGAAACTATCACTAATAATCAACCTTTCACTGATAATCAACCTGTCATTGTCATTGATAATCAACCTTGCATTGATAATCAACCTGTCATTGAAACTATCATTGATAATCAACCTGTCACTATCATTGATAACCAACCCATCACTGTCACTAATAATAAACCTTCCACTGATAATGCCACTGATATTGATACATCATCATCATCAAAACTAGATCCATTCATATAAACCATATGCCAAGATCACCAATAACATCTCTCAAAACATATTCCCAACATCACCAAGATATGCATCAAACCATGTACCAAGCATGTGCCAAAATATGTCTCAAACATGTGACATAACATCCATGATAAACTATAAACTCTGTACCAAATATATACCTCAAAACATATTCCCAATATCACAACATATGTCTCTAGCCATGTTCGAAAGACTCTCCAATATATGCCTCAAGCATATACCATAACATCAATATATAACCCTCAAAAACAAATATAAATTCCTACCTTTAATCATGTAACAACTTGGTGCATACTATCTTTTCTCATCATACCTTCCTCAACTTTAGCATCATCAAATTGGGTCCACTTAGAAACTAGTTCCACATAGAAAATGGGTCCATATAGACTGTCACTATCACTATCACTATTTTTTTCATTGCTTCTATAACTATCATTGATACATTGGACTAGGTACACATAGAAACTGGGTCCACATAAGTATCCTAGGTCTTCTTGGGTCCACATATAAACCCCAACATCACTTCTTAAATTTATCTTGAACACCTATTTGGGACTAGTTTTTGGATTAGTCACAAACCCTAAATTTTGACAAGCATAACTATGTACTTGTATTAAATCAAGGTCTGAAACATGTTCCTAATATTCTTTGATATCTTCTCTAAAATTCCTCCAAGTTTTACTTCTTCATTCTTCACTGAAAAAAGAGATATAGTGACAATGGAAAACCTTTTTGAATTTTGACCTATTTTTGAGAGCGAACTTGTACAACATGCCACACACTTAATATTTGATATAGGATTTTGAAACTCATATAAAAAATATTGTAGACTATTTTTTTTCTAATGCAATTGGTCTCATATAATTTGGATCCTCTATGAATAAGTTATGATAGTTTTATCGAGAACACATGTTTGAGACTAATTACAGGACTAGTAAAAAACCCTAACTTCCATAAAGTGTATCTCCAAATGTAAAATGAAACATAAGTTGGAATTTTTACCACATGTACCTTGATATGTCTTCTCAACTTCCTCTAAGTTTTTCTATATGAATCATTCTAGAAAAAACATTATAGATAAAATGGTAAGATGACCTTTAAAAACATACCTTAGAACACATCATCACAAGACTTCATCTTCCCTTGGAATTTCTCCCTTCTTCACTTCATCTCCACTATGAAATTTACTATCAATATTGTGCTAAGAGATCAAAATATTGAATAATGAAAATGCGAAGTTTTTAATGCATATTTATACTTTTCGAAGTACCTCATTTACTTTACTTTATGGCCAACTTGTAACTACTTTGACCATAATTTAGGGATTTCATCTTTAAGAGGGCATAACTTCTCAACCGTGAGGAACCACATGGAGTGACACCTACAATTGGAAATGAAAGGGCGAGGAATATCAATCTGTGGTTGTTTTTAATGCAATTACAATTTCCTTCATACTCTTTTTCTCCAATCAACTTCGGTCTTCATGACCACACCTTTGGGGCTTCTTAACCACTTAGCCACATTTCCAGGGCTTCTTGTAGACTTCCGGTCTTCTTAATCACTTAAGAAATTAGCCATATTTCCAAGGATTCATGTAGAATTATTAAAAGTGTATTCGCATGAGGGGAATTATTAAAAGTAAACCATAAGAGGACCAGTTTGGAGAATTCTTCAAATACACCCATTACTTCTAGAGGCTTCTAGACTTGTTCTAGAGTTGACATCAACGACAACCAATATTAAACATGTGAATCGATTTTTTTGAAGAATATTTGGTCCAATATGGTATTTCCTGGTAGAGGTATCTCACTCATACTCCTCAATATAATGGCGTAGTAGAATGAAATAATCAACATTGGTAAAAAAAGCTTGTTGTGTTTTGTAATCCAAAGAACTTCCGACAAGTTTTGGGTTGAATTTTTTTACTATGCCATCTATCTCCTTAATCATATCTTGACTAGAGATTTCAATTCTGTGACTCTAGTAGAGAGATGGTGTGGAAAGAATCCCTCATTAGATCACTTGAGAGTCTCCAAATATGTTGTTTTGTCTCATATTCCATATGATTGTAGAATGAAATTGGATGTAAAGAGTCATGATTGCATCATGATGGGATACTCCAAAGAATCCAAATCCTATTGACTATTTGATCTTATAAAATATCAAATCATTATCAAGTGAAATGTTTTTTTTTATGACAATTCTCCAGGCATTAAGTTGTTGAATGAATCATCTAGTTTATTACATGATGTTAAGAGGAAAATATCTCTATGGCTAGGGGGAAAACATAACAGACATAAATGACTGTAGAAATCAACTCTATTCTCAATTATGCTATATAAACAAATATGTTATCAAGATAAGATAAAAGGCCTACCTCGTCCAGATGCTCGATGAAGCCCACCATTGAGCACTTGACCCAAAACAATATACTTGCAACTAGTCCTCAACACCCAAGAAAAGAAAGCATATGGTGATAATAAATGATGTTATCATATTCAATAGTATAATCCATTAATAAACATGACAAATACACCCATGAAATAATAATTCAAATATTTTCAAGATATCAATTGGATGGGAAAATAGTATTTCTATTAATATATGATCAACATAAGTGAAAATGTTACGAACTTCCATTTCGACACAGTTCATAACCAAGAAACTAAGTTCCTTCCAGTTGGGACTCCACCACTTCAATCCTCCACCAAAGGCAAGCTCATAAAAGAGACACAAGGAAGCTCTCAATCAATAAGGGAAGAGGTTGGGGGCTGGACTCTATGTTCAGACTTAAAGGACAAAGGGATGCAGACTCAATATAAAGTAAATAATTTATCCTAAGTAACTTTTCTCTCAAAGTTTAATTCTTTCTCCTCTTTTCCATAGCTCGGAATTAGCCCATTTATAGACTTCAAATGGAACTGAAGGGCTGAGTTAGAACATTTCCAATATGTGGAAGGCAAAGGATCATAGATCTCATGTCATGACATGGAAACCTGACACCATTTTTCATTTTTGGGCACAAATCTCGATTTACACAAGTTGTAGTGGTGCATCCTATGTATACACATGTTGTATAGTAGGCAAGGTGCGTACATGTGGAAAAAATGAATGTTTAGCTCTGGGATTTGCAAAACGGGATGAAAAGTCTGCATAGGGAAATGGAAAAAGGCCCTCTATTCAATATTGCATAAGGTGAGGCAAATATTTCTATAATATATTCCCCCTAATGTGTAAGGTCATAGGAGTATATGCGATGGCCAAAATACATTATAAAAAATCCATAAGTGCAGTGATGGGGAACCATCTAAAAGAACTAGTTGTTCATCACATTCTACACTGACTTTGCATACATGGATTCCAATAGAATTACATTGCAGATCCATGTGAAAATATACCAAACAATTGTTCATGGCCATGAATAGGAAAATATAAATGTGGTTACATGCCAAAGGCTATAATAGTCATGAACAAGGCCCAGTAGAACCAGTCTCAAAATCAATCTGAAGGTATCTGTATACGATGGAGTACAATTTGATCTCCCATGGTCACTAAAGTCATATAGGTATTGGTCCAATGAAAAGGAAGCAACAAATTAGGAAAGTTGTGGCCACATACTGATGTCTTCAAGTCTTCTACAAAATCCACCAAAGGTACAAGTCTACATCATGTGAATAAAGGAGTTGAGGTAGAACATAATAAGACATTGTTTGATTACCGACCATTAAGGTATACCATTAACAAACACGAGACAACCTACCGATGATGAAAGTAGGGATCAAGGCACCAAGTACATTCTTACAAGTGTGAGTAAAGGATTCAGGGTCAAAAACTTGAATAATCCATCGATCAGGAGACATTGATGTATTCCCAACTGTTGATGGCGAGAGAACCTACCACTAATGACTGCAAGCCTCAATGTACTCATAAGACTCTAGGTCTCATTTCCAGAATAGATGAGATGAAGTTGATGGAAGGAGGCCCACTGAAAGGAGAGCATTAAGACATATCTCATCATTCAACATGAGGACCAAAGAAGGAGCTTCATGATTTGGAGGAAATCAAACGAAAAACATGTTTAGGAACCAATGATCCTGTGCATATTTCACATGTTCCAAGTGCAAGAGGTACACGAAAAAGACCCTCTAAAAAACAACCAATGAAGAAAATTGTTGAAAAAGGCGAGGAAACCACCAATAAAATTAATGGAATCCAAGACACTGCACAAATTCCAATGTGTGAATATATGTCTTTACATCGAACACAAGGAAAACCACCCAGCCAATGACCAATGATGAAAATTCGAATGCTGGGTTCAAGGTTACCTACCAATGATGGAAGTAGAACTAGGGTGCATGATAGGACTATAATATCATGTGATTCCGAGACAAACTGAGGGTATGGCCGACATGCAAAGTCAAGAGTTCTAAGGAATGGTTGACACAAGTTGATAGACTTCCTTTGAACAAGAGCATGAGAAAGATGAAAGACTCTGACAACATATACTTAATGATGAAACCATGAGATACAAGAGGCATCGATGAAATTTTCTATAGGGGATGGAAGAGTAACCGGTCGGTAGAGAAGGCTCTGTAACGAGCTCATCTTCCTAAGGCCATGCTAAACCCAAAATTATGATGACAAATGGACTCAATAAAAAATTTATCTCTTCAAAGGCAACACAACTGTTGCCATTATAAGATAATACTCCTTTCCCTCCAGTACTTTTTCCTTTCCCTCTTTAGAATTATTATTCGTCTTCTCATTATTACCATTGTCCTTGAATTTATTATTTGTTCTACCCTTACAATTATAATTATGACCTTTCTTCTTATTCCCACCTAGTTTCTAGTTACCATTCAGGTCGGTCGACGATTGCACATAATGTACATCCGTCGACTTAGTGGGATTGAAAGACATAGATGAAGTTGGCCCTCCTCTAGACTGGTTTATAGAAAACTCCTTCAAATGGAATGTGACCGAGTCTGTGTATTTTACAATGGCGAAACCTACAATGCCATTGGAATGAAGTCTGGGATTTTTTCTAGGGTCATCGTTTGACCGCGGTGCATCTGGAAGAATGTGGTATAAAATCCCAGACTGAGAATATATAATATCTAACTGTTGTTCTTTGAATATCACTTCTTCCTCAATGGTAACCCATGATGTAGCAACATACTTCGAGATAGGAGGATGCAAAGAGTTAACGAACCATTCTAAAAGAAAGTTTGAGGGTATGGAGGTCTTAATCAACCTCTTTCATCTATGCCACTCCTGCATATGATCTGAAATATGAGTGGTTGTGTCTTGGTGTTGTCCCTCGACCAAGTTTTGAGGAAATATTGGTTAGGTTTTACCCCTTTTTGGACTTCGACAGGCTGGTCGAAGATGGAGTGCCCAGGCAGAGTTAAGACCGCAAGATCTCACTTGATTTATGGACCCAAGAAGGGGTTCATTAGGGATTTTGTATTAGGGTTTATAGAATGTCGGACCATGGGTTTACCTATGATTAAGCCTTTTTTCAAGCGATTGTAAAATTATAAATAAGTAAGAATGTAATGTAGAAAGGGGTCGATAGCTCACAAGGCTAAGTGCAAATAGTTTTGGGTTGCTTAGTGAATCAAGCTGTGTATGTAAGTGTAACGTCCCTTGGCCACCCACAGGCTGGGGAATGCCACTCCATAGCAATTTCTCATGCTCTGACACCAGTTGGTAACATCCCTAGCCTTAAACAGGCTGGGCCATGCTACTCTAGGGAACGCTTTCATTCTCTTACTGCGGAACATACGGTAACATACCTAGTAATCAACTGAGCTATCCCACATAAATTTTCTCTTCAAACTGCATGAAACTTAAACATATACATACAACACTCTTGCAGAATATTTACATATAAACACAAACAAAAAATTACATTCTATAATATACGACTTTATACTGAAATAACAATAACCATAGATATGCAGCATATACAGGGAAATACCCATAACATACAGGCAATTATAATCACATATATGATAACTCGTAACATAAGAACGTAATTAACAATGCAACATATAATTTTATCATGTGATTGGTACTTATCTTGGAAAGATTGTCACCAACTGCATACAAACCATCCACGAACCTCCTAGCCTTAGACTACATTGTTCATGACTCTCAACATTGAGTCACCCTCGAACTGGGATAGAACTCCACTCGGGTAAAGGGTTCCTAATTAGGCTAAGGCTCATGTAAAATAGGAAAGACTCTGTCTCAGGTGCTTACTCAAATAAAAGCCTACAACCTCTCATTCCCCACATGCCTATCCCACCCAAGGAAGTCTGCCCCTTCTCTACTCAATAGTCCCTTGGCTGCCCCACTTCCCTTCCAGGGCTTCAACAATAGGTCGGAATGAAAGTATCAGAGCACTGTAGCTGCAGTTTATCACCTTTGGGAATCAATCCCCAACAATTCTCTCGCTCGAAGAATTTCTCATGGGCTTGACAACCCACTTCTTCAATCCTGCTCCAAGCTAACTAGGTACACCAACCGAAAAAAGATATGGGAATAGGATTAGATATGGTAAAATTGATGTCTCAAGGATAACATATTGCGTGAGTGAAAATGGTCATGGAACCATTGACTAGATAACCGAGTGATGGAAGGAATCATCATCCCAACAAATCGTGGTAGTGATCACGAGTGTTAAGCCCTAATATTGGCTCATTACCCATTAATTGGGGCATATTAGATTAGTAATGTTATTTTATTTATGTCGTATTTATTCCATTAGTTATAATTATACCTCCTAGTCTCCTA
>CBVK0101517912.1:0-10912 GCA_900067695.1 Picea abies
GTAATGTTATTTTATTTATGTCGGCTTTAGGCCATTAGTTGTAATTACACCTCCTAGTCTCCTATATATACCAAGGAGACATTTTCATTTTGAATCATCTTGGACTTGAACATTTAAGTGGGGTAAAAGGAGGTTACCCCCTTGAAGAGGCTTATTATCTGAAATTATCTCTTTTTCAAGGCGTTGAGTACTTTTTATGAGGTTTTTCTATGCTATATTGATATTTGGTTCCTAACAGCCAAGATGCCCCCAAATCCAAAACTAGGATTCATATAAGTGGGGTAGAGAGAGGATGGAAAGGGTGAAGGCATGTTCGTCATATCAATAGGAAAATGATTAGAGACCCAAGGCATGGACTGAGTTTCATAATGTTTCATACCATTATGAAAAGAAAACAAATTTGTCCCCATGAAATGAGTGAACGTCATGGGGGGGGGTGGGGAGCGGTAAAGGAGGGATTCACAGGAACTCCATTATCCATGATAATGACAACTCAAGGCACTGTATAAAATCTCAAAGGTCTATTAATAATTAAAGAGAACACCAAAAATAATCAAATGGCCAATATGCACAGAAATAGGATAAAGTGGCTAAAAGGGACCTCCCTCTCTAAAGTAGGTATGCCTCGCCTGCTGCTAAATATTGGAGGAAACAGAATCAGTTATAAGAGCCCTCGTGGGCTTAACAACCAATCGGTCAGATCCCCCAGAGAGGTAACCCTCCATAAAGGTTGTGTGTTGTCTGACCCTTATCTGACCCAGGGTACCTGCAAAATAACCCCTGCAAGTAACCTATGTGGTACCTAATTCAAGAAACTAAGAAACCATGGTATAAACGATGCACAGGAAAACAGTCATAAGTCAGGTCCACCATATGGGCAGGGTAGAAAATTGTGAAACCTTGAAAGCACCACCTCTCACAGAGGTAACAGCACTAGCAAGATCCCCATATAAGAATGGATCCCCATAAATGTATCTGGGGATATCCCTTCAACCAACATCATGCAACCTCGTGCTTAACTCTGGTGTAAGATGAGCCTCCTGATATTACCAATTATACAATGGATTTATCCACTCCCTTAGTCAGACACATATGTTGATTTAATAGCCTTGGAGAATTTTACTCACAAAATCCTATTCCAAGGCTCTAAATCCTAAGCTAGTTTTTGCACCCTAGAAAGAGAAAATCGTTACTAATCAATTTTAAATTATAGTGTTTCTTTTAGTGGCCTTTCTTACTCAAAAGGTGTGGTCGTGAAACTAGTGATGTTATGACTCAGCAAGTAAAATAAATGAATATGAATACAATGCAAAGTCCAAACTTCAATTTCCAATAAATAATATGCCTTTCAAAATGCAATTCTCAATTTAGTTATGCGATTCTAAATAAAAATTCAACCTTTCTTTACATGCACTAAGATAAATGACAAAGACTCAAGAGATCAAAAATGCCAATCAATGTAGAATGCCTAATATTTTTGTATTTTTGATATAAGAGAATGAAAATGCAAGGATTTAATAGAAGCTTGATATAAAGACTCTACTGTGTATAGACAGAGACAACCCAAGTAGGATATCAAGGAGCAAAACACACAGCCCAAGATGCAAGGACAATCAAATGAAAAAGATGATGAAAAAGGCGTTGCCAAAAAATTCAACCAAAGACAAGTTTCCTATCATACCACGGATACTTAAGAGCCACCACAAAGACCCAAAAAGACTCAGCAATCATCAAAACCTACCCAACAACCATCAAACCCATCAACTAAGCAACAAAGGATGATGTGCGTGATTGCTCAAGGGAAAAGCGTGTATGTACACAGCTTGCAGAAGTACAACATGCGTATGTACGCGAATGTCAAGAAAAAAACTATGTATATGTGTGATCTAGGTGGATATTGGTGGCCACCCACCATTTCCAAATGGCTCAAAATAGTTTTTTGGCCATTTTGGCAATTTACTATTTTTAGCAGGTTTTAACTTCTGGGGCCATTTTGAGGGTCCAAATGAAGGTTTTTCGAGATCTAGGTTCTCAATGATGGTCAAAGGCATAATTGAGCCCCCAAAATGAATCTCCTCGACAATACCTTTCCAACGAGCTATCACACGCCTAAAACGGAGATCGTATGCAAAAGTTACAACCCCGGGTAGTTGATGTACTCACTTACCCAAACGGTGCCCACATGACTTTTGGTGCTTCATCTCCTAGGGTTAGGTTTTTGGATGTCTAGGACATTTTGCATTCATGTTTATTGTAAAAATGCCTCTAGAACCTCATTTTAATCATCTTCTCATGGATGCGAGTAGCCATCACATCTCTTCTCAGAGATAAGCTACCACCATTCTAGTGAGTCTTTCACTCTGTACTTTTACAGTCTTTGTACATTTATTTCATTAATAGAAATCGTGTATTACTGTATATCTGTGACTCTTTTAATATTTCTGCTATATCTCTATTATATTGTTGTCTCTCTTGCAATATCTTTGAATATTTCTATGTTATATCTCCGCTCTCATTTCATGCCGAAAATAATCCGGATCAATGTGTCAAAACACAGCCAGGCTAAGGAGAAGGCTAAGAAACTCAGACTCAGAGTGAAAAGAGGTTCATGTCAAGCAATCATACAACAAGAAACTCAATATAAATGAAAGCAATCTAAGGATAAAAACACTCCAAACCCCAAAAAATAAGATGTAATCCCCAGTATGGTCGACAATTCTGTTATGAAGAAAATCTCTCTATGGCTATGGGTAAACCACAACAAATGGAAATGACTGCAGAAATCAACTCTAATATCAAGTATGTTATATAAACAAATATGCTAGAAATACAAGATAAAAGTCCTACCTCGTCCAGACGTTCGATGAACACCATCATTGAGCACTTGACCCAAAGCAATACACCTGCAACTAGTCCTCAACAACCAAGAAATGCAAGCATATGGTGATAATATATATTGTTATCACATTCGATAGCATAATCCATCAACATTCATAACAAATACTCCCATGGAATAACAATTCAAATATTTGCGAGATATTAATTGGACAATAAAAGAGTATTTCTATTAAGATGTAATCAGCAGAAGTGAACGAGTTACAAACTTCCATGTCGGTGCGGTTTGGAACTGTAAGGTCTCTGTCCCCATAGAGCCTTATAAAACACACACTAAAATAAAGAATAAAGAAATTATATCCTGTACAATTTAATCATCAACTTATAATCATTTATTATTCAGCATAAATTAAATTTATGAACATCATGAAAATAAATTTAATTAACAACCACATAACACAGCAAATTCATGAAAATACATACCTCTGTCTTATGTTATTTCTCCAATCTTCGTCTTTCCTCGTTGTTGCTCTGCCCAAACTCTGCCCAAAACCAAATCCTTCCTCCCTGCTAGCTAGGAACAGAGCCTATATGGCTCCCTAGCTCCAGGATTTCATGAGGATTCCTAGCCCCCGAGCCCAAAACTCCCAGCAACCTGGTGCACCCCTGTAATAGTCCACCCAAACTCCAAACTAGAAAAATATCCCCAAAAAATACAGTCCCTAATCTCAAATGATTCTTCCTTCACCCAAATTTTCAAAAGTCCTTCTCCTAAATGCCTCTGCCCCCTCATATCCTCCTTCCCATTCACCGCCTCCTACCTTCATTTAATGCCACCCACCTTATCCATCCATTTAATACCTTATCCCTCCATTCAATACTTTATCCCTGCATACGTAAAGTTTTATAATAATAAATTAAAAGTTATTAAGCCTTTAATTCGTTACCCAATCATTAAATGTGTTAATTAATCAATTAATTAATTAATCAACATATATTAAACAATAATTAATTAATTAATTAATCAATTAATATTATTAATAAATAATCATTATTTAACTAATACACATTAGGATAGTTAATTATTTAATTAACTATACTTGATAAACCTTAAGAAATTATTTAACTAGGGTTGTTACAGGAACCAAGAAACTAAGTTCCTTCCAGCTGGGCCTCCACCACTTCAATCCTCCATTAAAGGCAAGCTCATATAAGAGAGACAATGAGGTTCTCAATCAATAAGGGAAGAGCTTGGGGGTTGAACAATGTGTTCAGACTTAAAGGACAAAGGGATTTAGACTCAATGTGAAGTGAATAATTTCTCCAGAGTAACTAATTTGCTCTCAAAGTTGAATTCATTCTCCTCTTTTCCATAGCTTAGATTTGGCCCATTTGTATCCCTCAAGTGGAACTGAAGGGTCGGTTCAGAATGTTTCTAATATATGGAAGGCCAAGGATCATAGATCTCATGACATGACATGAAAACCCGACACCATTTTTTTAATTTTGGGCACAAATCTCAATGTACGTGGGTTGTAGTGGTCCTGCGTATAGGCATGTTGTAATATAGGAAGGGCACGTATATGTGGAAAATTGATGGTTTTAGCTATGGGATTTGCAAAAAGGGGACTTCAAATCTGCATAGGGAAATGGGAAAAGGCCCTATGTGCAAGATTGCATAGGGTGAGGCAAATATTGATATAACAAGATGTTTAGGATAGGTATTTGATTGAAAACCTTCATGGAAGCGGTCTCACACCTGGAAAATAAAGAAATTCCTCATTAGGAAAAACTTCTATAGGCTTGATGAGGCAGGACACTAGTGAAAACCAGCAATGGCACCCTTGTCTTGAATAAAAAAAAAAAGAAAAAAAAATGAATTTATATAATAATTTTTCAATTATGCAGGTACAAAGATACCCCATCTCAGCAAGAATACGCACAAGAAGCAATGTGTTGGAACATGACAAATGGATAAGCGTGAAATGCATTAATTCATCGATATGATATAGATATAAATACATTGATGTGACCTTTTTCATCTTCCAAGGTCTCTTGGACTTCTAATAACATTCTTATTACTTGACTATTCATATGTTGTCAAGTGTTAGGGACCTAACCCCTCACGTAGATAGAATAATATATTTTCCATGTAGTAAAGGTCGACATTAGTTAATAAGGCCTGAATATATTTTTCATGTAATAAACGTCGACATTAGTTAATAAGGCCTAAATATATTTCTCGTGTAATAAAGGCCAACATTAGTTAGTAAGGCCTATTTAATAAATGTGAATAAGTCAATGTAAAAAGACCTAATAGAAGCTTTCACTTCTAGAAATATCTTCCTCTAGAATGTTCTTTAAAAGATAGAATTAGTATAAATAAGAGTAGAAGGTATGAGAAAGCTTATCTTGAGAATTATTTTAATAGATTTCTACTCTGCTAGAGGTTGTCCCCTCGAAGAGGCAAGTGAACATTGCTTTCTTTGAATAAAGGTATTATTTCTGGTGTTTCTCTTCTCATATTTTGTTATTCAATTTATATTTGTTGAATATTCATGTTTCTACATATTATATTACATCTGATACCTTACAAGTGGTATTAGAGCACTTTCCTTGGCAGGAATTGTGGGTTAAATGTTTTCAGGGTAGAGATGTGTTTCAGCGTCTTTAAACAACAGTGATCTACCATTCAGCGCATAAATTCATGGTCAAGGAAGCATACATGCAGGAAATACAAGAGGTTTTTAATATCACATTATTGGACACCCTTGTAACCCCTTTTGGTACCCCTTCGAGTGGTAGCACATTAGACAACACTTGTATACAAACTTTCTCTCCCACATACCTCTGGTATATAGGGATCCCTCTAGGTATTCTGAAACCATCCCTAGATCAATCGATCGACCACCTGATTGTTATAGTTCCACCGAGAACAACACTTGGGAAGATACTCTCTAGTACCTGGAAAATCAAGTAGTATGGAAAAGAGTACGGTCTAGCCTCCTTAGTTGGTTCCCTAAGATATTGGGCTAAGTACTATTGTTTGACCCCACATGTATATCAAAGAGATATAGCACAGGGAAAACCCTTGTCTATAAGAACCCTAAAGATCATAACCCTTGTGATGGAAATAGAACAGAAAAGGAACAGACAAGATCTATTGGTGTGCAACCTTGCCTCCTGCATTTTGGTTACAAAATCACTACGCATTTTTTCCTGTTAAGAATTTGGGCATTTTGACACTACAGTATTATTCATATCTGAGTATAACTCTGTAAGAGTAAAAAAAAATGAGTATGAGGCCTTCCCGCACCCTTATTTGAGACCTACCCATTGGATTCCTCTTTTCGTACCGATCATTGTGATACCTATCATTTTTACCTTTTGTTTAACCATGTGGATCCATACCCTTCCCGACACCCTTATTCCCCACTTATCCCATTAGTCTCCTCTCGCTACCCTAATCATAGTGGTTTATAACACTTGCCTACTTTTTTGTCCTTGGACCCACCCCTCATACCCTCATGGCTCCTACCCACCAAGAACAAACCAATCATAAATCAAGTACTGACATTACTTCCTTTCAGGCCCAAGTAAATAAGGACATTCCAGCCATTCATCCAAAAATGGACCTTATCAAAGAATAGCTCGATATCCAAATTGTTGAAGCCCATTCCACTCTACACTAATTCATGAACAAATTCCAGGGTCCTTCCTCCTCTGACCCACCTCTCTATAATGAAGGTGTTGAATTCAACCAGCCTCTACACTTTCATTCCAACTCTCTACCTCGTGACCCCCATCTTCCTAGAGTCGAGGTAAACAAATTTGATGGCTCAGAACCACAATCCCGGGTTACTTAGTTGGAACACTATTTCTCCCTGCATGGTATCAGTGATGAGTTAACCAAGCTTCGTTATGGAATTCTCTATTTGGTTTCGGGACTATGGAAATGGTGGCAATGGTGTCGAAATGCATGACAAGGGTATGTTGCTTGGTCATAGGTTGTTACAGATTTGTATGAATACTTTCACATACACACTCACCATTTAAGACATCTGACCAAGTTGAAATAGTCTAGAACAGTGGAAGCTTTTATCATTTCCTTTGACCACTTGGCTTTCCGCATGGAAAGAATGACAGACACTTTCTTTCAAGAATATTTTATCAATGGCCTCAAGGATGAAATCTAAGCCCAGGTTATCATGGCTCGCCCCCAGACTTGGTTAGAAGCAACTAAACATGCCAAGGAGGCACAATAGGTCATCTTGGCCCAAAGCAAAAAACCCACTTTTGTTCCCCACCCAAAACCCACCACCCCTGCTTCTCGGGCCTCTCCTCTCAAGGTCCAAAAATCAACATGGGAAGAAATGGATAAACACCAACTCAAGGGTCTTTTTTACAATTGCAATGATAAATACTTTACATGGCACAAGTGTAAAGAACAAAAACATTTTATGGCCATTTCAGAGGATGTTTTTGATGAAGAGGTTGAGGTTTCACCTGAAGCAGAGCTACCCAAAACTGATGATCCTACGTCTCCCTTTGATCCTCCTGAAGTTGAACCATTTCTTTCCCTGAATGCTCTCACTGGTTTTTTCTCTCCCCAAACCCTCAAATTGATTGGATACATTAAGAATATGAAATTCATCATCCTAGTTGACAGTGGCAGCACTCATAATTTCATTCATCATCTCCTTGCTCAAGAAGTCAATTGTTATATCCGTGTTGTCAACAATTTTCAAATCATGGTTTCCAATGGTGGTTCCATGAAATGTGGGGGGGATTATGAAAAAGTGTGCATACAAATTGGTCAGTATAACTTGAAAGCTCACATGTTTGTTATTGGCATGGGTGGTTGTGACATTGTTCTTCATGTTGAATGGTTACACACTCTTGGCCCCATCACCATGTATTTTAAGTAATTAACCATGAAATTCCAATAGGAAGGACAATAGTATAAATTCCAAAGCATTATAGTAATGTCTTTGGAGATCATCAGTTCCCATCGCATGGAAAAGTTACTTAAAAAATGTCATTCTGGCATCATTTCCCAACTCCATTCCCTTCAATAAATTGGGACACCCCCGATACACCCCATCCTTCAAGTGATCCTTTCCTTCCATCCCACTATTTTCCAAAATCCACAGGGCCTTCCCCATATCGTGGAGACCATGACCATTCCATTCCTTTAATCTTGGGAAGTCTTCCTCCCAATGTTCACCCTTATTGTCATCCCTTTTCTAAAAAAAATGAAATTGAGAAAATTGTCCACGAATTGTTAGAATCAGGTGTTCTCTCTCCCAAAACCAGCGCATATTCTCCCCCTATTGTCATGGTCCTCAAGAAGGAAGGAACTTGGTGCATGTGTCCTAATTTTTGTTCCCTTACAAACTTACCATCAATGAAAAATTTCCCATTCATGTCATAGATTACCTTCTAGATGAACTCAGTGGGGCTCAATACTTTACCAAACTTGACCTATGTTCAATCTAACACCATATATGTATCAAAGAGGAATACATCCCCAAGACTGTATTTCACAATCATGAGGGCCACTATGAGTTCTTGGTCATGCCCTTCGACCTCTTTAATGTCACCTCCACTTTTCAAATCCTCATGAATCATGTCTTTCATCCTTTCCTATGACACTTTTTGTTAGTTTTCTTTGATGATATTCTAATCTATAGTAAAACCTAGCCAACCCATCTCACCCATGTAGACCAAGTTCTCCATATCCTCTCCAAGCACCAACTTTTCCTCAAATAGTCTAAATGTGCTTTTGGCGCCTCTAAAGTTGAGTACCAGGGTCATATCATTGGAAAGGATGGTGTAAGGGTGGATCCCAAGAAAATTGAAGCTATGCAGAATTAGCTTCTCCCTAAAACTCTTAAATGTATGTGTGGTTTCCTGGGTTTCATGAGATATTATCACAAGTTTGTTCATAATTATGGAAAAATTGCATCTCCTCTCACAACTCTCATTAAAAAGAATGCTTTCAGTTGGACTCCAATAGCTGACAAATCCTTTCAATCCTTGAAAGAAGCTATGCGAACTACTCATGTATTATCCCTACCTGACTTCACCGAGACATTTTTTCTAGAATTTGATGCATCTGGGAAATGAATCAAGGCAGTCCTCATGCAAGATGGATGAGCTTTGGATTTCACTAGTTAATAGTTGTCGAACCGACATTTGGGCCAATCGATTTATGAAAATGAAATGTTGGTTATTTTAAATGCAGTGGATCTCTGGCACCCTTATATATTGTGACAATGCTTCCAAATTAAAATGGATCATCAAATCCTCAAGTACTTCTTGGAACAATTAATTTCATCCCCATAGCAACAAAAATGGGTGATCAATATGTTTGGATATGATTGTGAGATTATTTATAAGAAGGTCAAAGAAAATGTGGTGTTTGATTCTCTTTCCTAGAAATGTGAATATGAAGGGTCCCTCTTTTCCCTCTCATTCATTGTAGTGGGTTGGCTTCAGGTTATTCAACAGGAATGGTTTCAACACCCCAAAATTTCAAGCCTAATCCAAAAACTTCAAAATGATCCACAAGTTGCTCCATGGTACTCTTGGCACATTGAAGAGTTTCAATATAAATGTTGCTTGTATTTAAGCAAACAATCGACCCTTAAACATAAGGTTTTCTTTGAGTTTCATGCTTCACCTACCGCAGGCCATTCAAGTTTTACAAAAACTTATGAAAGTGAAAAATGATATTTCTTTGTGGTCGAATAGGACATCATCACCTTTGTGGTTGAATGTGATACATGTCAATGCAATAAGGGAGACACTGTCAAATCACCCATTACACTCCAACCACTTCTGCTTCCACCTACTATTAGGATGGATATTTCCATGGATTTCATTGTTGTATTTTACCAAAATTAGGTAATAATTCAATCATCATGGTCATAGTGGATCATCTTTCCAAATATGCTCATTTATGTGCTCTTCAACACTTGTTCACAGCATCCACAGTGGCTCAATTTTTTGTGGATAATATATTCAAACTCCATGGAATGCCCCATTCTATTGTTTTTTATCATGATCCCACTTTTACCAGCAATTTCTGGCAAGAACTATTCAGGCTCTAGGGAACTCAATTACATCTCAGCATAGCTTATTATCCCCAAACTAATGGCCAAACAAAAGCAGTCAACAAGTGTTTGGAAACATATTTGAGGTGTTTTGCATCTGACAAAAAAAATCAGTGGTTTAGTGGTTACCGCTAGTTGAATGGTGGTACAATACCTCTTATCATACTACCACTCGCATGACTCATTTTGAAGCAATCTACTGATAGAAGCCTCCATCGGTTCTCCCATATATGTTGGTGTTAGGAACCAAATATCAATATAACATAGAAAAACCTCAGAATAAGTACTCAACGCCTTGAAAAAGAGAGAAATTCAGATAATAAGCCTCTTCGAGGGGGAAACCTCCTTATGCCCACATAAATTTTCAATTACAAGATGATTCCAAATGAAAATGTCTCCTTGGTATATATAGGAGACTAGGAGCTATAATTACAACTAATGGACTAAAGATGAAATAAATAAAATAACATTACTAATGTAATATGCCCCAATTAAGGGGTAATGAGCCATTATTTAGGACTTAACATGCCCCTCCCCTTGAGACAAGTGTTGTCCACAATGCTTGAGTAAATTTGGATGCGTTTGTATAAAAGAATCATCTTCCCAAGTGGAATCTTCAGTCGGTAGTTTCCTCCATTTAATGAGATACTCTGAAATGGATCTATTCCTCAGCTGGCGAATTCTTCTGTCAATGATGGCTTCAGGCTCCAATATGATTTTTCCTTCCTCCTCAAGTTCTGGAAATATAGTTTGAACTGGGATGTTGTCACCTATAACCTTCTTTAAGCATGAAACATGGAAAACTGGGTGTATTCATGAAGATGCAGGCAACTCCAATTTATATGCCATAGTACCAATCTTTTGCAACACCTTATAAGGGCCATAGTAATTTGGTGATAACGTATTATCCTTCTTGGCTTGCTTGAGGGACATCTGTTTGTATGGTTGTAGTCTTAAAA
>CBVK0101517914.1:2159-13454 GCA_900067695.1 Picea abies
TATCAAAACCCAAAGTCTTGACTCTGAATTCCTGCATAAGCAAACATTTCTTGCTCAAAGCATCAACAACTTTGTTAGTAGTTCAAGAAATATGCTTAATCACAAAAGTAAAATTCTGCATGAATTCAACCCATTTAACATGTTTTTGGTTCAACTTCTCTTGTTGAGTCACGAATTTTAAAGCATGATTATCACTGTACAAAACAAACTCTTTAGGAACCAAATAATGTCTCCATTTCTTTAGTGCTTGTATGACTGCATAGAATTCTTTGTCATATGTTGAGTACTTGATCTTCGCTTCATTCAGTTTTTCATTGAAGTATGCGATTGGCCTGTTGTCTTGGCTCAAGACCGCTCCAATTGCAAATCCACTCGCGTCACACCTGACCTGGAATGTCTTGCTAAAATCCGGCAAAACCAGAATTGGTTTCTCTGTGATCTTCTTCTTCAGCAGGTAGAAGCTCTTCTCTGCTTCTTCTGTCTAGTGAAAAGATTTATGTCTTTTCTTCACCGTATCCATCATTGGTGCGCCAATTACACTGAAGTTTCGGATGAATTTTCTGTAGAAACTTGCCAAACCATGGAAGATTCATACTTCAAACACACTCTTCGGTGATGGCCAATTCTTAATTGCATCTACCTTTTCTGGATCCATCTTCAACTCATTTGCAGAGATAACAAAACCCAAATAAATGAGTTCTCTCCTCATAATGACGATTTCTTCACATTTATCAGCAATTTCTCTTGCTATGATCTCTTCATCACTACAGCTAAATGCTTTAAATGCTCTGCTTCTGTTTTACTCTTTGATTTTCCCTCAGGGAATACTTCACACACACAACAGTGTTTTCCACAGGTCCTTATAGGTATGCCCGCATGATCAAACATAAGGCAAGAGCCCAAATCTCCTGACCAACAATATGATCGCACCCTTTGCCAAATCGAGATTTTGGGTTTCGGAATATCGCGATTCCTGCTGTCTTGTTTCTCGGCCTTTCAACCCGCCTAAACTCGAAATGCCAAAACACCAAAATCTTTGGTCGCGTCCTCCTCCACAGTTGTATCGCATTTCGTGACCTCGGGAATTCTGGAGCAAAGAATCCCGATCTCTTGTCTTCGAAACTGCCGAAATGTCGAACCCCGATGCGTTCAGCAAAGGCTGGCTCCCCAACGAAACTTTTCGCCGATTCGGAATTTCGGACTTCGCTACTTCGCGAATCTGGATACAAGTCTCCCGGTTCTCCAACCTCCGATACTCGAAACAGTCAACGGAGATTGACTCCGCCTGGTGACGAGTACACGCCACCTGTCTTCCCCACTGTACTGTGTTTCCCACGTGGATTCTTGCCACCTGTCCACTCAAGCTTTCCGGCTTTCAGAACTTGAACAACCCTTCGACAACCATTCCTCTACCACTTCAAAACCTCGAACTCCAAAATGGTGCCTTCCACGGGATCAACGGCTATAAGCCTTCATTCGATCTGATGACCTGCGTTATTTCGTGCTTTCGGGTACCGGGAGTTTGAAACTCTCTATCCCAAAACGCTGCCTCCTCTGCTTTCCGACACCCGAAGTGTCGAAATCCCGAAATTCCACGCTAAAATCTTTTCATGACTCCCTGCTTCGGGATTTTCGCTCCACTATGCCCCGACTCCTTGTTGTCAGGACCCCCAAAATGCCGATCTCTGAAATTTCGGAGCACTGAAATTTCTACGCCTCTTCTTCACACACGATAATCCATTTCATGATTCGGAAGTTCGAGTGACCAAGGGATTTGGCTTGCACTCCGGACTTACAAACACCGATTTACCGAAATGATCTTGACGACTCTACGGTCACGATCAATGGTCGACGTTGAATCTTGAAACCAACGTAATGGGTCCGTCCAACCCTTATCCACCCTGCAACTCCTCTGGGTCCTACTGTCCTCACGACTTCGCGAGTTCTATACAGAGAATTTCAACCGTCCAATTCACTCCTCAATGAATCTCTGTGAAACGAGCCAATGTTCTTTTGCCGGAACTTAACCTTCTGCGTGGTGATTCAGCTCCCTGTCTTCCTTTGAATACTTCAAAGGCGCTGATCCTCCTGAGCTTTCTATTGCAACCTCAAGTCTTGAGAGGACTCCTGCACACACTCTTTGCGACAATCTTTCAAACACTTTTGTGTATTTGATTCATCGACTCTGTGCACTCTCGGCAACAGAAGTCCTTCACTCTTCAACCTTAGTTGAGAAATTCTAAGGCTTCAACTAGCCTGTGCACACCTTGCACGGATCCTGTGCTTCACCTGCACTTCTACTGGAATGAGAACAACGATATCCTTCCTGAGATTTCTGAGATAAAACTCAGACCGCTTGTCAACACACTCCTTGCAGGAACTCTCTCAGGAAGAGAAACAATTGAAATTCATTCTTCTCTCTCAGACTTCATACATTCAACATGAAATCATACATTCAACAAAAAATAACAACAAAGGCATAACAGAGAGAATAAAACAACTGTAAGCATACCATTCAACATATGTAAACGACAAACATTATAACACCATGAAATCTGAGTCAAAGCTTCATATATTAACTCAAATACTCATGTACATGGGTTCTTCTCTACAACTATCTGCTATAGCTCAACAGTTTATGAAATCTCTCTTCTTCTGTTCTAATGATACAATAATACAAGGGTGAGGGTGTCTATATTCATCTTCCCTCCTACTCTCTAAACAGTCTAATCTATGAATCCAAATCTACCTACTTTCATTAATTACGTATAAATGCTTTTACATACTACAGATGTGAGCAAGGCTCAATATCTGTTTACAATATCTAAGATATAAATGTAAGTAAGCTTTCCCCAGCTATCACATTAATATCTGCTTCATTAATTTTTCAAAAACATTTCAAAATGTGTAAAATGTGTGCTGCGCTTCTCCAGCTGTCTTCCGCCTTATGCTTGCTTGGCTGGTTGCTTACGATGCTCCTGCATCATACTCCCTCGCTTGAAAATTTTCATGAACTCCTGTTCATGAGCTCTTGCACGGTCTGTCCATGCTTATGAATTTATGCTTCATCTTCCCAACTGGCATCTTCAACCGGATGTCCCTTCCACTTGACCAAGTATTCAAAATACTCTTTTCTCTTGGTCTTTTTGCTAATCCTCTTTTCAATTATGCTTTCCATCTGTGGCTTTTCAACTACAGGCATTTGTTTTGTCCATTGAATCTCTTTCTGTTCCTTCTCTGCTCCTGCTTCCTCAGCTCTTTAAGGGTACAAATCTGCCACATTGAATATCGGTGAGATTCCGATCCGATCGGGTAATTCAATCTCATATGCATTTGCCCCAAATTCCATCATGACCTTGCACGGTCCAATCTTTTTCATCTTCAGTTTGTTATATGTTCCCCTTGGGAACCTTTCCTTCCTCAGATGCACAAGAATCAAATCACCAACTTCAAATTGAAGTTCTCCCCTGTGTTGATCTACTCTCCGCTTGTATTCTTGACTTGAACTCTACAATCGCTCCTTAACTTGGCTGTGAAGCTCCTTCATTCCTTCTGCAAAGTACTCTGCACTAGCACTCCTGAATTCAACTTGTTCCGAATCTTTCAATTCAGAAACTCCCCTTGGCTACATTCCATATACAATTTGGAATGGACTCTTCCCCGTGCTTCTGTTAAGCAAGTCATTATAAGCAAATTCCGCCTGTGGCAGAATGTGATCCCATTGACTGTGGTGTTCAGTCACTAAGCTCCTCAACAAATCTCCCAAGCTTCTGTTCACGACTTCTATCTGCCCATCCGTTTGAGGATGATATGCTGAGCTAAAAGACAAACTTGTCCCCAACTTCTTCCACAAAGTTCTCTAGAAATGTCCAACGAACTTGGTATCCCGATAAGAAACGATACTCCTTGGCAAGCCGTGAAGTCTGACGACTTCCTTGAAAAACAGGTTCGTAATATGAGTTGCATCACTGGTTTTCTGGCATGGTATGAAATGTGCCATCTTTGAAAATCTGTCGACTACCACAAAGATCGAATCACATCCTCTTTGTGTTCTTGGCAGTCCCAATAAAAAATCCATGCTCACTGCGTCCCACGGCCTTTTTGGTATGGGTAATGGTTGATATAACCCTGTGTTCTGCCTTTTCCCTTTTGTGTGCTGACAAATCCTACATCTGTCCACAAATTCCTTAACATCTGTCCTCATCCCTGGCCAAAAATATGAGCCATTCAACTTCGAGAACATTTTATCATGACCAAAGTGTCCGACCAATCCTCCACTGTGTTTTTCCTTCAATAGGTTTTCCATCATGGAGCATTTTGGAATACATAACTAATTTCCCCTGAACAATAATCCATCTTGGATCATGTATTCAGTCCATTGACTTCTATCTCTGAGAATTGGATTCTCAGATGCCTCATATGCCTCCTTGAAGTCTGGATCACCCCTGTACATTTCTTTGAGGTTATCAAAACCCAAAGTCTTGACTCTGAATTCCTGCATAAGCAAACATTTCCTGCTCAAAGCATCAACAACTTTGTTAGTAGTTCCAGAAATATGCTTAGTCACAAAAGTAAAATTTTGCATGGATTCAACCCATTTAACATGTTTTTGGTTCAACTTCTCCTGTTGAGTCACGAATTGTAAAGCATGATTATCATTGTACAAAACAAACTCTTTAGGAACCAAATAATGTCTCCATTTCTTCAGTGCTTGTATGACTGCATAGAATTCTTTGTCATATGTTGAGTACTTGATCTTCACTTCATTCAGTTTTTCATTGAAGTATGCGATCGTCCTGTCGTCTTGGCTCAAGACCGCTCTAATTGCAAATCCACTCGCATCACACCTGACCTGGAATGTCTTGCTAAAATCCGGCAAAACCAGAATTGGTTGCTCCATGATCTTCTTCTTCAGCAGGTTGAAGCTCTTCTCTGCTTCTTCTATCCAGTGAAAATATTTATGTCTTTTCTTCACCGTATCCATCATTGGTGCGCCAATTCCACTAAAGTTTCAGATGAATTTTCTGTAGAAACTTGCCAAACCATGGAAGCTTCGTACTTCAAACACACTCTTCGACGATGGCCAATTCTTAATTGCATCTACCTTTTCTGGATCCATATTCAACTCATTTGCAGAGATAACAAAACCCAAATAAATGAGTTCTCTCCTCATAAATGACGATTTCTTCACATTTATCAGCAATTTCTCTTGTTGTAATCTCTTCACCATTGCAGCTAAATGCTTTAAATGCTCTACTTCTGTTTTACTGAAAATTAATATATCGTCAAGATATACAATGACGAATTTCCCTATGAAATCCTTCAGGACTTTGTTCATCAGCCTCATGAAAGTACTGGGTGCATTCGTTAAACCGAATGGCATGACAAGCCATTCATACATCCCCTCATTCATCTTGAATGTTGTCTTCCATTCATCATCTTCTCTCATCCGAATTTGATGATATCCACTTTTCAAATCAATCTTTGAAAAAAATCTTGCTCCACTCAAGCAATCCATCAAGTCGTCCATCCTTGGCAATGGAAATCTGTATCTGATGGCAATCTTATTGATTTCCCTTGAGTCTATACACATCCTCCAACCTCCATCTTTCTTTGGGCTGAGCACTGTCGAAACAACGCATGGACTCAAGCTTTCTCTAATCAATCCTTTGTTCATTAAGTCTTGGACCTGTCTCTTAAATTCTTCATTTTCCTGTGGCGTCAACCTGTACGCTGCTTTGTTCAGTAAATTGGCTCCAGGTATAAGATCGATATGATGGTTTATACTCCTGATAGGTGGCAACGAACAAGGTAGTTCGTCCACTACTATATTAGCAAATTCTTCCAACAACTCCTGGATTTATTCTGGTAAATCATCTATCCTCGTATTGGTCAAAACAATTTTAGGCTTCCTGACCACAATAAATTGTGTGTCTTCCTTCTTCTTAACCTCCTTAAGAAGTTTCTTCCCACTCATGAGAAGTACAATGTTCCTCACCTTTGTTTTCACCTCTTGGTTTTTAATCGGCAGCAACATGTGCGTCCTCCCATTCTTCTCCAGGGTGTACATGTTCTTTCTCTCATCATGAGTCACGTTTCTGTCATATTGCCATGGTCTACCCAATAGTAGATGACAAACATCCATGGGAATGATATCACATAATATTTCATCCTTATATCCTCCTATTTTAAATTCAACTCAACACTGTTTAGTGACATTTACCTTATGTCCTTTTTGTAGCCACGAAACTCTGTATGGGCTTGGATGTACAACAGTTTCTAGCTCCAGCTTTTCTACCATCTCTGTAGATACGAGATTGTTTGTGCTACCATTGTCCACTATGACCTTGCATTCCCTATCCTTGGTTTTGCAAACAGTTCGAAATAGACTGTTTCTTTGGGCTGGGTTCTCTGCCTCTTTCTCCGACTTTAAGAGAACTTTCCTCATCATTAAGGATCTTCTGCCCTCAACGTCTTCTACCTCAACATTCCATCCTTGAGCTTTGGCAATGTGAGTTTCACCACCATCTTTCTTCTTATTTGGACACTCATAAGATTTATGTCCAATTTTTCCACAGACAAAGCACGTTACTTCACCGCCTCTGCCTCTTCCTCTTCCTCTAGCTCGAGGAAAAGTATTTCTATCAGCATACTGCCCTCTCTGTGAGCTTCCTCCCCTCGCATGTTGAGTTTGAGGTTTCTTCCCCTCTTCTTTAGATTTATGAGTTCTGTCTTGGGCAATTGTTTTGCCTCTAGCTTGACTTCTACCTCGGCCTCTTTGACCTTGCTTCCGGCTTAGCTTCTCTTCGGCTTTCAGAGCTATCTGATAAGCATCTTCCACAGTTCGAATGGTCATCATGCTCATCTCATCTTGAATGTCATATTGCAAACCATTCATGTACCTGGCAAATTTTTCATCATCATTCTCCCGATGACCTGCTCTGATGTTTATCTTGTAGAATTCTTCAATGTATTCTTTCACTGACATAAGCTTCTGTCTCAAATTCTGCATCCTCCGAAACAGAGTGATTTGATAATCCTTGGGTATAAATTTGGCTTTCATCTTTGCAACCATTCTATCCCAGCTTTTGATTTTCTGCTTGCCCTTGCAGCGTCTGTCAGCCTACAGTTCATCCCACCATAGTGTTGCATGCCCTTTAAGTTTAGTAACGACATGTTTGACTTTCTTGTCTTCCTCAACATCCTCATAGTCGAAGTATTTATCGAGAGCTCTAATCCATTCTAGAAGCTCTTTAACATCTAAGTTTCCCTCATACACTGAAATGTCCATTTTTTCTCTAGCACCTATCCTTGCAACAACCATGAATAGGCATTCGTCTGCAACATCTTCGACTACGACTTCTTCTTCTTCATTTCCAGCTTCATTTTCACTTTCAGCCTCACCGATATCCCCAACGTCAACTGTGCACCTCTGTGCTGTCTCCATGGCATCAAGCCTGGCACGCAACTCGTGCATTTCTCTTTCTCTTGCTAGATCAGGCATTGGCATTGGCCTGTCCCTTCTTCTCGGCGACATGGCTGTAAAATGTTCCTCTTTTCTCTCTGCTACAGAAAGTAAAGAACTTGTTTTGAGCTCTGATACCAAATGATGCAGAACCCCAACCCTCGGGCCAAGATACGCATAGGATCGTTCCAAATCTTCCCCTGAGTCTGATTGACTCTTTGATTTTCCCTCAGGGAATACTTCACACACACAACAGTGTTTTCCACTGGTCCTTATAGGTATGCCCGCGTGATCAAACACAAGGCATCAACCCAAATCTCCTGATCAACAATATGATCGCACCCTTTGCCGAATCGGGATTTCGGGTTTCGGAATATCGCGATTCCTGCTGTCTTGTTTCTCGGCTTTTCAACTCGCCTAAACCTTAAATGCCAAAACACCGAAATCTTTGGCCACATCCTCCTCCACAGTTGTATCATGTTTTGCGACTTCGGGAATTTTGGAGCAAAGAATCCCGACCTCTTGTCTTTGAAACTGCCGAAATGTCAAACCCCGATGCGTTCAGCAAAGGCTGGCTCCCCAACGAAACTTTTCGCCGATTCAGATTTTCAGACTTCGTGACTTCACGAATCCGTATACAAGTCTCCCGGTTCTCCAACCTTCGATACTCGAAACAGT
Organism: Picea abies; assembly: GCA_900067695.1. NCBI lineage: Eukaryota > Viridiplantae > Streptophyta > Pinopsida > Pinales > Pinaceae > Picea > Picea abies. The sequence goes on from CBVK0101517914.1 coordinate 10,303, forward strand.
CAACGGATATTGACTCTGCCTGGCGACGAGTACACGCCACCTGTCTTCTCCACTGTATTGTGTTTCCCACGTGGATTCTTGCCACCTGTCCACTCAAGCTTTCTGGATTTCAGAACTTGAACAACCCTTCGACAACCGTTCCTCTCCCACTTCAAAACCTTGAACTCCGAAATGGTGCCTTCCACGGGATCAACGGCTATAAGCCTTCATTCAATCCGACGACCTCTGTTATTTTGGGCTTCCGGGTACCGGGAGTTTGAAACTCTCGATCCCAAAACGCTGCCTCCTTTGCTTTCCGACACCCGAATTGCCAAAATCCCAAAATTCCATGCTAAAATCTTATCGCGACTCACGACTTCGGGATTTTCGCTCCACTATACCCCGACACCTTGTCGTCAGGACCCCTGAAATGCCAAACTCCAAAATTCCGAAGCGCCGAAATTTCTACGCCTCTTATTCACACACGATAATCCATTTCGTGATTCGGAAGTTCGAGTGACCAAGGGATTTGGCTTGCACTCTGGACTTACAAACATCGATTTACCGAAATGATCTCGACGGCTCGACGGTCACGATCAACGGTCGACGTTGAATCTTGAAACCAACGTAATGGGTTTGTCCAACCCTTATCCACCCTGCAACTCCTCTGGGTCCTATGTTCCTCGCGACTTCGCGAGTTCTCCATGGAGAATTTCGACCGTCCGATTCACTCCTCAATGAATCTCTGTGAAACGAGCCAATGTTCTTTCACCGGAACTTAACCTTCTGTGCGATGATTCAACTTCCTGTCTTCCTTTGAATACTTCAAAGGCATTGATTCTTCTGAGCTTTCTATTGCAACCTCAAGTCTCGAGAGGACTCCTGCATGCACTCTTTGCAATCTTTCAAATACTTTTGTGTATTTGATTCTTTGACTCTGTGCACTCTCGACAACAACAGTCCTTCACTCTTCAACCTTAGTTGATAAATTCTAAGGCTTCAACTAGCTTGCGCACACCTTGCACGGCTTCTATGATTCACTTGCACTTCTGTTGGAATGAGAACAATGGCATCCTTCCTGAGTTTTCTGAGATAAAACTCAGACCCCTTATCAACGCACACCTTTCAGATGTTTCACTGCACTCCTTGCAGAAACTCTCTCAGGAAGAGAAACAATTGAAACTCATTCTTCTCTCTCAGACTTCATACATTCAACACAGAATAACAACAAAGGCATAATAGAGAGAATAAAACAACTGTAAGCATACCATTCAACATATGTAAACAACAAACATCATAACGCCATGAAATCCGAGTCAAAGCTTCATATATTAACTCAAATACTCCTGTACATTGGTTCTTCTCTACAACTATCTGCTATAGCTCAACATCTTATGAAATCTCTCTTCTTCTGTTCTAATGATACAATAATACAAGGGTGAGGGTGTCTACATCCGTTTTCCCTCCTACTCTCTAAACTATCTAATCAATGAATCCAAATCTACCTACTTTCATTAATTACGTATAAATGCTTTTACATACTACAGATGAGAGCAAGGCTCAAGATCTGTTTACAATATCTAAGATATAAATGTAAGTACGCTTTCTCCAGCTATCACATTAATATCCGCTTCATTAATTTTTGAAAAACATTTCAAAATTTGTAAAATGTGTGCTGCGCTTCTCCAGCTGTCTTCTGCCTTATGCTTGCTTGGCTGGGTACTTACGATGCTCCTGCATCATACTCCTTCGCTTGAAAATTTTCATGAACTCCTGTTCATGAGCTCTTGCACGGTCTGTCCATGCTTATGAATTTATGCTTTATCTTCCCAACTGACATTTTCAACCGGATGTCCCTTCCACTTCACCAAGTATTCAAAATACTCTTTTCTCTTGGTATTTTTGCTAATCCTCTTGTCAATTATGCTTTCCATCTATGGCTTTTCAGCTACAAGCATTTGTTTTGTCCATTGAATCTCTTTCCGTTCCTTCTCCGCTCCCGGTTCCTCCGCTCTATAAGGGTACAAATCTGCAACATTGAATATCGATGAGATTCTGATCCCATCGGGTAATTCAATATCATATGCATTTGCCCCAAATTTCCTTATGATCTTGCATGGTCCAATCTTTTTCATCTTCAGTTTGTTAGATGTTCCCCTTGGGAACCTTTCCTTCCTCAGATGCGCAAGAATCAAAGCACCAACTTCAAATTGAATTTCTTGCCTGTGTTGATTTTCTCTTCGCTTGTATTCTTGACTTGAACTCTCCAATCACTCCTTAACTTGGCTATGAAGCTCCTTCATTCCTTTTGCAAAGTTCTCTGCACTAGCACTCCTGAATTCAGCTTGTTCCAAATCTTTCAATTCAGAAACTCCCCTTGGCTGCATTCCATATACAATTTGGAATGGACTCTACCTTGTGCTTCTGTTAAGTGAGTCAGGATAAGCAAATTCCGCCTATGGCAGAATGTGATCCCATTGACTGTGTTGTTCAGTCACTGAGCTCCTCAACAAATCTCCCAAGATTTTGTTCACGAATTATGTCTGCCCATCCGTTTGAGGATGATATGCTGAGCTAAAAGACAAACTTGTCCCCAGCTTCTTCCACAAAGTTCTCCAGAAATGTCCAACGAACTTGGTATCTCAATTAGAAACGATACTCCTTGGCAAGCCATGAAGTCTGACGACTTCCTTGAAAAACAGGTTCGTAATACGAGTTGCGTCACTGGTTTTCTGGCATGGTATGAAATGTAGCATCTTTGAAAATCTGTCGACTTTGTGTTTTTGGCAGTCCCAAAAAAAAATCCATGCTCATTGCGTCCCACGACCTTTTTGGTATGGGTAATGGTTGATATAACCCTATGTTCTGCCTTTTTCCTTTTGTGTGCTGACAAATCCTGCATCTGTCCACAAATTTCTTAACATCTATCCTCATCCCTGGCCAAAAATATGAGCCATTCAACTTTGAGAACGTTTTATCATGACCGAAGTGTCCGACCAATCCTCCACTCTGTTTTTCCTTCAGCAGGTTTTCCCTCACAGAGCATTTTGGAATACATAACTGATTTCCCCTGAACAATAATCCATCCTGGATCATGTATTCAGTCCATTGACTTCTATCTCCGAGAATTGGATTCTCAGATGCCTCATATGCCTCCTTGAAGTCTGGATCAC
>CBVK0101517914.1:13462-24898 GCA_900067695.1 Picea abies
TTCCTGCATAAGCAAACATTTCCTGCTCAAAGCATCAACAACTTTGTTAGCAGTTCCAAAAATATGCTTAATCACAAAAGTAAAATTTTTCATGAATTCAACCCATTTAATATGTTTTTGGTTTAACTTCTCTTGTTGAGTCACGAATTGTAAAACATGATTATCACTGTACAAAATAAACTCTTTAGGAACCAAATAATGTCTCCATTTCTTCAGTGCTTGTATGACTGCATAGAATTCTTTTTCATATGTTGAGTACTTGATCTTCGCTTCATTCAGTTTTTCACTGAAGTATGCGATCGACCTGTCGTCTTGGCTCAAGACCGCTCCAATTGCAAATCCACTCACGTCACACTTGATCTGGAATGTCTTGCTAAAATCCGGCAAAACCAAAATTGGTTGCTTCGTGATCTTCTTCTTCAGCAGGTTGAAGCTCTTCTCTGCTTCTTCTGTCTAGTGAAAAGATTTATGCTTTTTCTTCACCATATCCATCATTGGTGTGCCAATTCTAGTAAAGTTTTGGATGAATTTCCTATAGAAACTTGCCAAACCATGGAAGCTTCGTACTTCAAAGACACTCTTCGGCGATGGCCAATTCTTAATTACATCTACCTTTTCTAGATCCATCTTCAACTCATTTGCAGAGATAACAAAACCCAAATAAATGAGTTATGTCCTCATAAATGACGATTTCTTCACATTTATCGGCAATTTCTCTTGTTGTAATCTCTTCTTCATTGCAACTAAATGCTTTAAATGCTTTGCTTCTGTTTTACTGAAAATTAATATATCGTCAAGATATACAATGACGAATTTCCCTATGAAATCTTTCAGGACTTCATTCATCAGCCTCATGAAAGTACTGGGTGCATTCGTTAAACCAAATGGCATGACAAGACATTCCTACAGCCCCTCATTCATCTTGAATTTTGTCTTCCATTCATCACCTTCTCTCATCCGAATTTGATGATATCCTCTTTTCAAATCAATCTTTGAAAAAATTCTTTCTCCACTCAAGCAATCCATCAAGTCGTCCATCCTTGGCAATGGAAATCTGTATCTGATGGTAATCTTATTGATTTCCCTTGAGTCTGTACACATCCTCTAGCCTCCATCTTTCTTTGGGTTGAGCACTATCATAACAACGCATGGACTCAAGCTTTCTCTAATTCGGAGTTTTGAACTTCGCGACTTCGCGAGTCTGGATACAAGTCTCCCTATTCTCCAACCTTCGATACCTGAAACAGTCAATGGAGATTGACTCCGCCTGGTGACGAGTACATGCCACCTGTCTTCCCCATTGTACTCTGTTTCCCTCGTGGATTCTTGCCACCTGTCCACTCAAGCTTTTTGGCTTTCGGAACTTGAACAACCCTTCGACAACCGTTCCTCTCCCACTTCAAAACCCCGAACTTCGAAATGGTGCCTTCCACAGGATCAAGGACTATAATCCTTCGTTCGATCCGACGTCCTGTGTTATTTCAGTCTTCCGGGTACTGGGAGTTTGAAACTCTCGATCCCAAAACACTGCCTCCTCTGCTTTTCGACACCCTAAGTGCCGAAATCCCAAAATTCCACACTAAAATCCTGTCGCGACTCGCGACTTTGGGATTTTCGTTCCACTATGCCCCAATTCCTTGTCGTTAGGATCCCCGAAATTCCGAACTTAGAAATTCCAAAGCGCCGAAATTTCTACGCCTCTTCTTCACACACGATAATCCATTTCGTGATTTAGAAGTTCGAGTGACCAAGGGATTTTGCTTGCACTCTGGACTTACAAACCCCGATTTACCGAAATGATCTTGACGGATCGACGGTCACGATCAATGATTGACGTCGAGTCTTGAAACCAACATAATGGGTTCGTCCAACCCTTATCCACCCTGCAACTCCTCTGTCTCCTATGGTCCTTGTGACTTCGCGAGTTCTCCACGGAGAATTTGGACCGTCCGATTCACTCCTCATTGAATCTCTGTGAAACGAGCCAATGTTCTTTCGCCAAAACTTAACCTTCTGCGCGATGATTCAGCTCCCCATCTTCCTTTGAATACTTCAAAGGCGCTGATCCTCTTGAGCTTTCTATGGCAACCTCAAGTCTCGAGAGGACTCCTGCACACACTCTTTGCGACAATCTTTCAAATACTTCTATGTATTTGATTCTTCGACTCTGTGCACTCTTGGCAACAGAAGTCCTTCACTCTTCAACCTTAGTTGATAAATTCTAAGGCTTCAACTAGCCTGCGCACACCTTGCATGGCTCCTGTGCTTCACCTGCACTTCTGCTAGAATGAGAACAACGATATCCTTCCCGAGCTTTCTAAGATAAAACTCAGACCCCTTGTCAACAGACACCTTGCGGACGTTTCACTGCACTCCTTGCAGGAACTCTCTCAGAAAGAGAAACAATTGAAACTCATTCTTCTCTCTCAGACTTCACACATTCAACATGAAATCATACATTCAACACAGCATAACAAAAAACGCATACCAGAGAGAATAAAACAACTGTAAGCATACCATTCAACATATGTAAACAACAAACATCATAACACCATGAAATCTGAGTCAAAGCTTCATATATTAACTCAAATACTCCTGTACATGGTTTCTTCTCTACAACTATCTGCTACAACTCAACAACTTATGAAATCTCTCTTCTTCTTTTCTAATGATACAATAATACAAGGGTGAGGGTGTCTATATCCGTTTTCCCTCCTACTCTCTAAACTGTCTAATCTATGAATCCAAATCTACCTACTTTAATTAATTACATATAAATGCTTTTACATACTACAAATGAGAGCAAGGCTCAAGATTTGTTTACAATATCTAAGATATAAATGTAAGTACGCTTTCCCCAGCTATCACATTATTATCTGCTTCATTAATTTTTCAAAAACATTTCAAAATGTGTAAAATGTGTGCTGCGCTTCTCCAGCTGTCTTCCACCTTATGCTTGCTTGGATGGCTGCTTACGATGCTCCTGCATCAATCATCATGGTGTACATGTGGATCCAGCCTAGAGCCAAGTCATCTGTGACTGGCCAGACCCAACCACACTCACTGATCTTTGGAGCTTCTTGGGCCTTGCCAATTTCTACCATAGGTTCATGTTGGGATTCTCCCATATTGCATGGGCCCTCATCTAAGTAACTAGGGGTGGTGGTAAGGAAAAATTTGTGTGGGTCCGGTCCCAACAACAAGCGTTTGATGATTTGAAGCAATGTTTGTGATCAACCCCAATACTTTCACTACCAGACCTACACCATCCCTTGAGATCGAGATAGAGGCTTCAAACTATGTTGTGGGCATCGTTCTCACTCAACACGGCCACCCCGTGGCCTATCATAGTGAGCCACTATCAGATGCTATCCATCAGTACCCTAATTACGACAAAGAAATGTACTCCATTGTGAAAGCTTGTCGCTAATGGAGACATTACATTCTTGGGAAGGAGACAATCATCCACATTGATCATAAACCACTGCAGTTCATGTAGACACAAGGAAAATTGCAGAAAGACCTCCATCAGAAGTGGTTCACATACTTGCAACAATTCCACCTCAACATCAAGTATAAAACATGAAGCACCAATTGCGTCGCTGATTGCCTCAGCAGACCGCTAGTCGCAGAACTCACCACGTTGCTAGACTCTTGTGTTCATGAGACCTATGGATGTCCCCAACTCTATGAGATAGACCCAGACTTTGCCACCACCTACCAAATGTTGGGCACAAACATAGTTGTCGCTAATTTCCATCTTTAGGATGGGCTGCTGTGCCGTTTGGGCCATATCTGTGTTCCATCAAGCTAGTGTGCGAAGCTGATATGGGAAGCCCGATACAGTCGGGTGGTAAGACACTTCGTCATTGAAAGGACAATGACAATGCTGCAGAAACATTTCTACTAGGCGAAACTTTGACAGGAGGTCAACAAGTATATTAGGTCCTACTTAGTCTGCATTATTTCCAAACCGACCACTAAGAAACAGGGCCTGTACACCCCTTTTCCTACTCCTGATAGGCCATGGGAATCCATCTCCATGGACTACATGTCGGGCCTCTCATCCACCAAGCAGGGAAATGACTGTGTTTTTGTAGTTGTTGATCTCTTTTCTAAGATGTCGATTCTAGTCGTCTGCAAGAAGAGCATCACAACAGAGAAAAATACCAAGCTCTTCTTTGAACGATTCTAGATACATTTTGGAATCCCACAAAATGTTGTCTCAGATCGGGACAATTGATTTCTCAACACATTCTAGTCTAGCCCCTGGTCATTGTTGGACACCAAGCTCAACATATCCACGACCTTCCACCCCTAGACAGATGGCCAAACCAAGGTCGTAAATCGAATGATCATGCATATCATTCACATGTATAATTCCAAGCACCCTCGCACATGGGATGGGAGTCTTCCCTATTTCCAACATAGCTACAACCGAGCCTTTCATAGCTCAACTGGCCATAGTCCCTTTCAGGTGGGGTTGGGATTCCAACCATTGGGTCCCATAGATGTTGCATTACCCTTTGCAGTCACCTCGACCGACTCATCTCCTGTTCCAACTAAAGCTGAAAAATCCACCCGGTTCATTGAGCAGATCCAGCACATCTGTCAACAGGATTAGGATATACTACATAATTTCAATGAAAAGTACAAGTAGCACCATGATCAACACCGGGTGCCACATAAGTTTTAGGTGGGTGCCAAAGTTTGGTTGCATTTTCAGAAAGAATTCCTTACCGGAAGCTTCGCCCACTTTGTTATGGGCTGTAAAACATCACCAAGGTTGTGGGTGATAATGATTTTGAGCTCAACATTCCTCCTTTGCTTGGTATGCACCCAATGTTCAACGTGGATCTCCTTCGACCTTATTTCCCACCATTATTGGACACCTCAGAGATAACATAACAACTGAAACCAACAGAGCTCAACCCCGACTGCATACAATAGGAATCCAATGATCATATTATGGACAAACAGGTCAAGGGCACTTGCCAACAAAGGATCCAACTTTATTGAGTTGTCAAAGCAAGGCAGTTCCTGCACCAAGGCAAGTGGCTCACCTGTGGCCAAATTCAACAGAAATTTCCTCATCTAATGGGGGAACTCAATGCAATGGAGACTATTGCTTCCTAAGGGGGGAGGATTGATCTATATGGATTTCGGTGGCCTCCCACATATTCCAACTGGCTCATTTTGACAGTTTTCCAGTTCGACAATTTTTTCCTAGTTTTCAGGTCCCTGACTTCCAAAGCCATTTTGAGGCCCTAAAAAACGTTTTTAGGGATCGCCAGAGACAACATGTGCAAGGCTCACCATAGGAAACATGTGTAGTCCTTGGATAAACCTTTCCAACGGGCTATCATGCGCCTAAAAGGAAGATTGTATGCAAAAGTTACGACCCCGGGAAGTTGATGTACTAACTTACCCAAATGAGGCCCACATGAATTTTGACGCTTCATCTCCTAGGGTTAGGTTTTTGGATGTCTAGGGTTTTTGGCATTCCTGTTTATTTTAAAAAGGCCTTGAGAGACTCATTGTAATCATCTTCTGGTGAATGAGCGCAACCGTCACATCTCTTCTCAGAGATAAGCCACCACCATTCTAGCAAGCTTGTTTTCCGCTGCATTTTACAGTTTCAACTTATTTCCTTATTGAATAGAAACTGATTTTACTGTATATCTATTATTCTGTGTTAAGCATATTTTAATAATAATTTGTATTCATTTCGTTCTGCTCATAAAATATGGATCAATAGGTATCCTGAAATTGTCCATAGATCAACCAATCAGCTGCCTGACTGCTATTATGCCACCAAGAACAACACTAAGGAAGATACTCTCTAGTATCTGGGTAATCGAGTAGTATGACTAAGGGTACGGTTGATCCTCCTTAGTTGGTGCTCTGAGATATTAGGATGAGTACTACTGTTCGACCCCGCAAGTATTTCAAAGAGATATAGCACAGGGAAACCCTTGTCCATAGGTACCCTGCAAACCCTCAATAAGGGGGGAACATCCCAAAGAAGGTACAAATAGGATTTTTTGGCCACACAACCTTGCCTCCTCCATTCTGGTTTCACATTGACTACATATTTTTTACAGTTAAGAATTTGGGCATTCCAAAGTTGCAGAAGTATTCAGATCAAAGTATAACTTTGTAGGAGCTAGTGGTCCCACCTACACCCTTATTTGAGACATATCCCATTGGATTACTCTCTTCATCCTAATCGTAGTGGTACCCTTCATTTTTAAGATATTTTTTTCCTTTGGAACTGACCCCTTCTTGGCACCATTATTTGAGACCTATTCCATTGGATTCCTCTCTTCATCCTGATCGCAATGGTACCTATAATTTTATGTGGACCAAATTCTTCTCTTGACACCCTTGTTTGCTATCAATCCCAACAAACTCTGTATTTTGTGTTGATCACTGAGGTATTACTCTACCTAATCCTCCACAATGGCCCCTACCACCCACATTCAAACCCTGGATGAATTGGACACTAAGGTAACCAAACTATTCGAGAAGCTAACCCAGGGCTTGAACACCCTCTCCAAACAATTTCAAGAGGCGCTACGCCAGAGCCTAAACACCCTCTCCAACCAATTTCAATACTTTCTGACACACCACCAGGGTTGGAAACCAGAGTCCCACCCTCACACTTCTCAGTCTTCCCATTATGAGAACCCTCATCTTTCCCACTCCCCTTGGGGATCTCCCAACTCTTGGAATAGGGTGGCCAAAGTTGAGATGCATAAATTTGATGGCTCAAACCCAGCCGGGTGGGTATCTCAAATGGAACAATACTTCTCTCTCCATGATATACGAGACGATGAGACCAAAATCCATGTGGGAGTTCTGTACTTGGATAAAGAACGATGGAAATGGTGGCAATGGCATAAGAAATCTTATCCATGACTACCAAATTGGATCATGTTCACTTAAGTAGTTTGTGCCCATTTTGAAATGGAATCTCATTCTTTGGGATGACTCACCAAGCTGCGACAAACATGGCTAGTAGTAGACTTCATCTCTGCATTTGAATAGTTGGCTATCAAAACTAAGGGATTATCTGATGAGTTTTATCTGGAGTGTTTTATTAGCGGCTTAAAGGATGCCATCCATAGTCATGTTTGCATGCACCATCTGACTACCTGGTTGCAGGCGTCCACATTAGCTCTGTAAGTTGAGACCATTATGAAGGCCTAACCCTTTCATTCTACTGTTTCCAACCACCCTTGTCCAGGGGATACCTCTGCTCCGACACAAACTTTGAAGGTCCAAAAGGTATCTTCGACATAAATGGTTGAACCTCAGAATCAAGGACTTTGCTATTACTGTGATGAAAAATATTCGCCATGCCATAAATGTTGTGAAACAAAGTTCTTCCAAAATTATATGTCAGCTTCCACTTCCTCTGAGGACATATTATCATATGAAGCCACTAACACAGAGGACAGACAACCAACTGTCCCCATCTCATATCCAGTCCCACCTCCCGTAGAACCAGATGAACTTGTAATCTCCTACCATGCCCTTGTAGGTATTTTTGTTCCACATATATTAAAAATCAAGGGATGCATCAAACATAGGCCGGTAGTGGTGTTGATTGATAGTGGTAGCACCCATAATTTAATTCATCACAATATAGCTAAGGAGGCCAATTTCTTTGTAAGACCGGTTTCTAATTTTCAAATTCTCATTGCTAATGGTGGTACAATGAAATGTGGGGGCTGATGCGAGAATGTCAAACTCCAAATGGGAGATTATCACCTAAAAAATCACATGTTCTCCATTTCTTTGGGTGGCTATGATATTGTCTTGGGTGTTGAATGGCTTCACACCTTGGGACCGATTACCATGGATTATCAAGAATTATATATGATCTTTACTCAAGATGCCCACACCTATACCATGAGAGGCCTACATGTTCGATCCCCAGAAATGATCAGTTCTCATATGATGGAGAAACTCCTGAAGAAATGACACCATGTTGTGATTGCTCAACTTAATTCCATCCACGTACAAGATCAATCATCCCCAACAATACATATTGATTTGCAACTGGTTTTGGATAAGCACCATAGGGTCTTTGAGACACACACATACCTGACCCCCTCCAGGGGTGAGCATGATCACTACATCCCTCTCCTCCCAGGAAGTCACCCCCCCAATGTACGTCCTTATAGGTATCCATTAGCTAAAAAAATTGAAATAGAAAAAATACCGCAGGAATTAATGAAGGTAGGGGTAATTTTCCCGAGTACAAGCCCATATTCATCCCCTGTTGTGATGATCTTAAAAAATGAAGGGTCGTGGTGCATGTGTCCAGATTTTTGTGCCCTTAATAAATTGACCATTAATGATAATTTTTCCATTCTTGTCATTGATGATCTGTTGAATGAACTCCAGGGTGATTTTTTCTTCACCAAACTAGATCTTCACTTAGGCTATCACCAGATTCAGATGAATGAAGCAAACATTCCCAAGACTGCTTTCAGAACTCATGAAGGGTATTATGAATTCTTGGTAATTCATTTTGGACTTTTCAATGCCCCATCTACCTTCCAAAGTCTCATGAATAAACTCTTGAAGCCCTATCTTCAACTATTTGTTCTAGTTTTCTTTGATGACATCCTCATTTACAACTGCACTTGCAATGCCCATCTACGCCATGTGGATAAAGTACTTCAATTATTACAGGGCAAACAATTGTTTGTAAAAAATACCAAGTGCTCTTTTGGAGCAAGTGAGATCGAATAATTGAGACACATTGTGGGTCATGATGGCATTAGAGTGGACCCCAAAAAGATTCAAGCCATGTAGGTGTGGTCAAGATCCACAACTTTGAAATGGCTTCGGGGTTTCTTAGGCCTCACGAGATATTATTGGAAACTTTTCCACCATTGTGATAAAATATCTAGGCCATTGACATACCTTCTCAAGAAGAATGCATTTCATTGGACATAGGTATAAAAGAAGGCCTTCACAACGTTAAAGTAGGCCATGTACACTACCCCTGAGTTAACAACCCCTGACTTCAACACTTTTTTTTTTTGGTGGAATCAAATGCTTGTGACATTGGTATTGGCATAGTTCTTGTTAGTGCTATAAGTTGCTCCTAGACTGCTATAGGGTCAAGCCTAGCACATCTTAGTTATTGCAATGGTTTTTAAGCATTAATGTATATGGTTTTTTGAAAAGGTTGGAGGTTTCAGCAGTAAATGAAGAAAGAGAATATCAACCTCTGATTGTAAACAAGTGTTGATCCCACTTAATTAGTCAATGGTAGTCAATTTAATAAAGCAGATAAAACCATAAGATGAAATAAATATGCAAATGTCCAATTTGTTCACTCACATAGGAAGATTTCTGATCCTAAATGTCATTCAGAAACAGAGAATAAAGTACTTAAAAACAAGTCTTGGAATGGGAAAGAAAACAATGAAATCTTCATTGCCTTATCAACATAACAAGATAATTTCAATGCATTGCAAATATAACATGTTTTACAAGTAAGTAAAGGAGGAAAGAGATTAGAGAAGAAATTCTGCTCATCAAAAGGGTTGTAGCATTGAGTGTCAAATGAAAAAGTTCGTGCTTTACAATCATGAAAAAGAGTCTCAGTCCTGCATCCCCGATCTCTATTGAACCCTCTTGGGTCCCCCCCACCTGTAAGATCATTTGTCTTTACAATATATATAAAATATGAAACCTTTCCTTTCTCCTTAACTGAAGGGATTCAAAACCTATTTTAGGCTAAGCATAGAAACTGGTTACAAAATTTCAGGATCTAGTCACCAACAGATTAGATCCCATATCCTATCAATAGAACATAATCTCCAAGTAATGGGTTTCGGTTGGAAAATTCTTGATGTTGATAAATGAACACTTGTAACTTGACTGCCTAGATAAATGGAATTAATCCTTTCAAATCTAGAATGTTTATGCAACTCTGCCATGTGTTATTAATTCCCTTATAATATGGATTATATCTACAACTAATAACACTCATTGTCAATGCATGAACACCCGTGAACTTTCCCTTCCGCTAGATGTGTCGTAATCTCGACCTCTTGTTTGTTTGTACAATAAAGACACTTAGGCTACGATTTAAAATATAAATTAGGACTTCACTATTTAGCAGCCTCTGAAGTCTATCAAGGAAGTCCTACAAATTCATGAGAGGAAATTGCTGAGTTGGATCTTGATTTTCTTTTGATCTTGCGGAGAAATAGAAAATCAACCAAAACACCAGAAATAAAGTCTCCAAGATACTATAAGCATTGCCAAGAAATGACCAACAACTTGTTGAAGCATTTATTTGAAGTTGTGGCCACATATAACATATTTGATTACTTTAAATATAGCTTCTTGGAATGTCATTCTTTTTACAAGGCTCCATCCTCTATTTCAACACCCCTGTATTGGATCTCCGCAATAGCTACCTAGTAAGCAATAATATAGATGTTGTAAGCAATCCCATCAAGTAATCTAAGGTAACAAATGCTCCTATCCTCCTCCTCCTTTTCTTCCAGGCTAACAACACTTGGTGTAAAATATCAGAACTTGGAGGAACAACTAGCATGTTCTCGAAATCAGATGAGCCCCACTTGAGGAAACCAAACCTTTCCCTGTTGTGATTAAATCCAAACTCCTTGTTTGCATGAATGCATTTTTAGATCTAGCTACATCAACATGTATTGAGTGGTCAACAACAAGGTCCATAGGTACCAAATAATTGATGCAAGTCATTTTTATACCATCATTCATGTTAGCAAGATCAACAACTGCTGGCATACCACCGAAAACCTGAAAAATAACACGAGCAGGCTTAAGAGGATTTTCGACTTGCTTTGGGGAAGTATTCTCCAATCAATAATATTCTCCACATCATTCTTTGTGACCTGAGAATTACCATAGTTGTGAATTGCTGTCATTCGAATGAGACTCAGGTTTGACATTTAGTGCCTGTTAGTCTCTAATTTTGTCTTGATTTAGTGAGAAACCCTAATCCTAAACCCTTCCTACCTGCACTTTATTATCTTCTTTCATTTGATTTTAATCATTGTTTTCAACTTTTTATGGTTCACATTTTAGTTCTTTGGATAATTTCTTTAAGTTTGGAGTTTTAAGACATGGTTTTGAATGATGTGTCACTTCATATGCCTATTTGAACTTTACAGATTCAAATTATGCTAAGTCATTAATATCGCTACTGGAATAACATTATTCCCGTAGCGCAAATATAATCATGCCTTAATATGCGCCCGCCACCCAGATTTCGTTATGATTAAACAGATAGTGGACTAAGAGTTCACATGTGTCCCACGATGGCTCTCAAATCATTTTATGATTCAAACCGTTACATGATCGAATTTCTATGTACCTGCAAAGGAATCATTTCAAATCGTTCAATTCCCAAAGATCATT
>CBVK0101517918.1:0-20458 GCA_900067695.1 Picea abies
GCATCTAGAGGAAGATCCTTCTAGAAGAGAAAGATTCTATTAGGTATTCTTACATCTGCCTTATTCTATTTTATTGAAAGGCCTTATTAATATTGACCTTTATTACATCTGAATATATTTCTCTACCTATGTGTGGGTTAGGACCCTAACAAATTTCATGTAGAATAAGCATGAGCTCATGTCCCAAGGTCGCATGGGGCAATGAACAAGAGCTACTCAAAGGGTCAATGCACCCGATTTGGTTACAGAGAAAGATCTGCATGACCTCAAGGCATCAGAATTGAATCGAAGGAGCTGTGAGCTTTCCTAGAGCATCCATGGTATCAGGACTCATCCTGATCCCAACGAAAGTAGTTAATGAATACAGGGGTAGTGGGTGAAAACTCGTATCACCCCATAAATAGAAAGTATGGAAGATTTTCTGCGGTGGCAGGCTGATAGCCTAGAGTTCCTCTGTAGATGTATTTTCCTACAAAGCCCATACCATTTTAAATTTGTGTCTGACAGAGGAAAATATGTGCAATCTGACAGAAGAAGAAGAAAACGCAAAGCTTTGAATGCAGTGGTCTGATCGTGTATCTGGGGGTCATAAGCAGTTCTGAGTATATATACTCAATTTTGATATTTTGTTAAGGTTCGATGGTTGAGCTAGGCTCCTGTACTGTAAATTTTTAATGAAGCTCTGGTTCTTCTAGTTATGTATCTATATTTGAGTCTTCTTGTTTAATGTAAGTCAGCTTCCTTTCATATATTTGTAACAGCTGTATTAGAACACTCGAGCATGGATGATCCAGTCGAGGGTAGTTATGTTGTTGTGATGTAGGTTTGATCATTGTGGCATCCCGACCAGTTTTAATCAGTTTCTTGTGTTTTCCCCAACGCTGAATGACTCGGGCATGGAGGATCCAGTTGGGTTATTGTTATTGAATTGTGATGTATGTTTGATCTTCGTTCAGTGATAATTTCATTCAGTTTCTTTAAAACTCAGAACCAAGAGGATCTTGTCTTCTGAGGTTTTCCTCCTTAGGTTGCTGGAAGATCGAATGTCCATAGCATACCTCTTCACTCTCCTCAAGTTCTCCCCCCTACTCACCCTTACTACCACTTACTGACTAAAGTTAGATCAAGACCTCATTTGCCTGTGCACACAAGCCCAATTTTCTGAGTTAAAGCGATATAATTCTAAGTTTGCATTCATTAGACCACCCCTTAAGTTTATTCATTGTGACATACAAACTGATGGGTACTGGTCTTACCTCTGCTGCAATCTAGAGGTGACTTCTAGTGATAACATTTATGGCGTCATTGTCGAAGACAAAATTGAAGATTTTCCCTAGGATTGAACAACAAAGTTTTGTTTGTTTCGAAGGTACATCATAACCTAGTACATCAAAGATTACAACTGTGCACTTGGAGACTCCATTGTGGCAAATCCATTGTGGCAACTCCATTGTTTTGATTCCACTATTTCAACTAGCTCCGAAAGGCAGACACACATGGTCTCATCCACAATTGCCTTTAGCTACGCCCAAAGCTGGTCCACAGAAAGTTATCAGAAGAGGAAGGACCCCTCAAGAGGGTACCTCAGCTACTAAACCAAGTGATTCTGGTAATTTTCATCATTCCCCCTCTGAAACTCCATTAATTGCTTCTCATACTCCTATTATATCTTATGTTGGGGTTTCTAGAGCCTTAAACTTCGGGATTTTTCCTGTTGATTTCTCCTCCCATGGCCTTGGTTTGGAAGGAGAATATTTTGACACTCCCGTCTCTCCCGAAGTCATACCTTGGCTTAGACCTAGGACCCTACAAGATTTTCCCACTTCAGGTTTTGTTGTTCCCCCTCCTGTTAGAGTTGTTGCAGGAGAAACCTTTGTTCCTTCCAACTCTGCAGACTTCGTCCCCAACACTCAGTTGTCTCCTTTCCTTCCCAGAAGCACAACTCCATCTCCTCCTGGTTTCCCTCCTATTCACACTCCAATGGTAGGAGCTAATCCACCTAGAAATAGAATGGATGCTATAGTAGCCACCAGATATGCCCCTCTTGTATTACCTCAGCCTCTTAATTCTCTACCAGTTGGTGGCTACCTCAAGAAGCTTCCTAAGTTCACGGGTGAGGGGCGTATAACTGCAGAAGAGAACCTTGCAACCTTCTATAGTTTCGTTGATAATTGTTTCATTGAAAATGAGGATGTATGGATGAGGATTTTTGTCCACGTTCTTGATGGAGAGGCCAGGAAATGGTTCAGAGCCTTGGATCCCGAATCCATTGATGGAATTGAAGCCTTATACGATGCATTCTTAAGACATTGGGGAGACAAGAAAGATTTCCTCTACTACATTACAAAGTTTGGGTCATTAAAAAATAAGGAAGGGGAATTTGTTTCTGATTTTTCAAAAAGGTTTAATAAAATGTATAATAATATCCCTGCTGAGATAAAGCCTACAAAAGCCTCTACTAGGATCTCTTATGTTAATGCATTTGACCCTGATTTCGATCTCATGTTAAGAGAAAGAAGAGCTTCTTCCTTGGATCATATGCAATATGCGGCCTTGGAAATGGAATCCAACATTTCAGCAGTGAACAAACTTAGGGGTAAGGCTAATAGAGACAGAGAAAAGGGGAGGTCTGAAGTTTCAACTTCTAGTTCCTCTATTTCTCCCCCACAAATGGATGAAGTAACTATGTTACTAAAATCACTCTCATCTAGAATGGAAAGATTGGAATTGGAAGGGAATAAGACATACTGAAATCCTCAAAACAATGATAACAGAGGAAACTTCAAGAGGTCGAATAACAATGCTCCCCAGATTCTTCCCAGAGAATAGAGAAACAGAGAAAAGGATGATCAGAAAATCCAGACTCCTCTTCAAAATAATTTTGTCACCGATGATGAAGGAGAGGAAGAAGACCTTGACCCAGAAATCAACTGTCTCGGAGACACCTCCTCTTTTCCTCACTTCACTCAATCTACGTATGAGGAGTCTCTCATGGACAACCAACTAAATGAGCTAAGCAAGGGAGACAGGGCCAACAACAGTAAGAATAAATACAACCTTAGGTCCAAGAAGAAAGAAGGAGAGCTTGATGTTCTGGAGTAGCCTACCAAAGCAGAGAAGCCTTCTAAAGATGTAGCAGACAACAACAAAGGTAAGAAAGTTCAAACCCCCTCTCCAGTGGTCAAATCTCATGCCCCAAAGGTAAAAGAAATTTCAAAGCCCACATCCCCTTTTAATTTTGAGCAGGAAATTCAAAATATTAGGATCCCTATTCCCCTTTCAGAGATGGTCAAGCATGAGGAATTCAAAAGGAGCCTCTCTAAGCTACTTCAGCCCGAGCCCTCATTTCATCCCTCAGACTCAATAAATTTTCAAGATGAAAAGCCAACAGTCATTCTAGGTCCGATGGTGGAAGATAAAGATGATTCATCCCCTCCCTTATATACCTCACTGAAAATACATGATAAGGTGATACATAATTGTCTGATGGATTCAGGGGCATCTCATAATCTCATTCCCAAAACTGTCATGGAAGAACTAGGATTGTAAATCACAAAATCTTACCATGATTTGTATTCTTTCAACTCTAGAAAGGTGCAATGTCTAGGGGTTATAAAAGACCCAGTTGTCTCCTTGTTTCAGTTGCCCATGAAAAGTGTGGTCATGGACATCGTAGTATCTCATTTTCCCCCCAAGTTTGGCATGTTGTTGTCAAGATCCTAGATAAAAATACTTGGGGGAACCTTACAAATGGACCTCACATATGCCATTAGTCATGTGTTTGGGGGGGAGCATAGAAGACTTTACAGGGAAGCCCAGCTGGCCTATATCATTAGTGATGAAACTAACCCCACCAATCACCCTATCTTTGCACTTGACATTGATTTGGGGTCTAGTTTTCTACAGCTCACTGATACTCCAGAACCTCCCCTTGAAATCATAAAACAGTCCACTGCTTTTCGTGAATATTCTTCCCCCATCACCTCTATTTGGAAAATGTTCTTTAACGGAGCCTTTTCTAGGGAGGGTTCTGGTGATGGAGTGGTCTTTATCTCACCAAATCAAGAGACCATACCTTTGTCTTACAATATAGAATTTGAAACTACCAATAATGTGGCAGAGTATGAATCTCTTATGTTAGGTTTGAGAACTGCAAAAGACATGGGAATCAAAGAAATATTTGTGTTTGGGGATGCTAAGTTGGTTGTAAATCAGGTCAGAAATATTTACTAAGCCAAGCATCCTAGACTCAGATCTTATAGGAATTAAGTGTGGGACCTAATTGACAGTTTCTTCTTCTCTTTCAACGTTTCATTCATCCCGAGAGAGGAGAACATAGTGGTCGATTATTTTGCTATCTCGACAAGCACTTTCAGAATTCCTCTACCACCCAAGCCCAGGTATGATATAGATGTAAAATACATACCCTCTATACCTGACAATGTCAAGCACTGGAAGGTATTTGAGGATGATCTTGAGATCAAAATATTCCCGGAAACTATTGATGAATTTTCTGTATTACATATAGATCAGGATCAGGATTCTGAAATTAACCCACATGTTGATGTATTTTTAAAGAAAATTGATAACCATCACATTGTGCAGCTACCTAGAAATCACATTCTGAAGGGAATAGTCAATTTGGAAAGGATTTTTTACAGTAATGATGTTCTAGTGAAAGCTAAGAGGCCAGTTGATGATGCTAAGGTATCTGAGTGCAATATGGGTACATAGGAGAATCCTAAATTTTTCAAGATATCAAGTAGTCTGTCAAGGGAGCAGAGGACCGAATATACTGAGATACTAAGAAAATGTGTTGATGTGTTCACCTGGACATACGAAGACCTCAGAACCTATGACACAAGTTTCATTGAGCACAAGATCCCACTGAAAGAAAATGACAAACCATTTAGGCATAAATTGAGACAGATAAATCCTATGTTGTTGCCTATTATGGAGAGAGAGGTGAAGAATATTTTGGATGCTTATATTATCATGCCTTTGAGGTATTCTGAGTGGGTGGAAAACTTGGTCCCAGTAAGAAAGAAAAGTGGAGAAATCAGACTTTGTGTCGATTTCAGAAACCTGAACAGGAGCTTAAAGAAGGACAATTACCCCTTGTCAAAAATGGAACACATTACAGAGGGTGATCGGTGCATCAAGGATATCCATGATTGATGGATTTTCCAGCTACAATCAGATCTCGGTTCTACCTGAGGACAGAGAAAAAACAACCTTCACCACTCCTTGGGGTACATTCATGTACACCAAAATTCCCTTTGGATTGATGAGCGTAGGGGTGACCTTTCAACGAGCCATGGATATAGCCTTCATTGGAGAAAGAGACAAGTTTGTGGTCATCTATCTGGATGACATTACAGTTTTCTCTAGATATGATATAGAGGATTGTGAGCATTTGAAAAAGGTTTTCTTGAAATGCAAGAAATTTGGCCTCTCTTTAAATCCCAAGAAATCATTGTTTGCCATGAAGGAGGGGAAATTACTGGGGCACATAGTATTAGCTGAAGGAGTCATGATTGATCCTAGTAGGGTAGAAGCACTCCAAACCTTGTCACTACCAAGATCCAGGAAAGAAGTCCAGTCTTTCTTGGGGAAGATTAATTTTCCAAGGAGGTTTGTTTCCAGCTTTGCTGAAATGGTAAAGCTTATAACATCCATGTTGAGGAAAGGAAATGAAGTTAAGTGGATTGTTGAGTCTCGGAATTCCTTTGATCAGATAAAGAGGGCCCTGAATGAAGCACCTGTGCTTATCATTCCTGATTACTCAAAGAATTTTCTCATTTTTTTGTTTGTTTCATTTGACACAGTAGAACTTGTTCTGTTACAAAAGAATATTGAAGGATTAGAGCAACCCATTTCCTTTTTCATCCGGGCATTAAAAGATGTTGAGCTGAAATATGAAATCATGGAGAAGAAGGCCTACACTTTGGTTAAAGCTCTCAAATATCTCCTGCAATCAAAGGTCATTCCATATGTCCCTTCATCTTTCGTGAAGGAAATTCTTATTTAGCCAGACATAGATGGTAGGAGGAGTCGATGGATTTCCAAAATCCTAAAATTTCACCTGGAAATAAAGATCACCAAATTGATCAAAGGTCAAGGCTTGGGCTTGGCCAAGTTGCTGGTCGAGGCGAATTGCAAATCTTTGGGGGTAAATTTCGTCAATAATTGCCTAGAATATCATCAAGTTGAGTTGTTTTATGCAAACGCTCAGGTCAGCCCCCCATTAGCAAGATGCCCTTGGTACAAGGATTTCATGTATTTCCTACAAAAATTATGGCCCCCTGATGGTATGGGAAAGAGTAAGGCAAGATATTTAAAGCTCAAAACAATTAGATATTTCCTTATTGACCAGGTCTTGTATTGGAAATACCCTCTAGGAGTGCTTTTGATATGTTTACACCCACAAGAGGCCCAAAGGATTGTGTTTGATTTTCATGGAAGCCTATGTGGGGGACATCATTTCTGGAAAACCACGACCCACAAAATTCTCAGGGTTGGGTACTACTGGCCTACTCTATCCACTGATGTCTATGAAAAAATTAGGGCTTGCATCAAATGCCATAAATTCTTTGGGAAGCAGCAGCTCAAGTCTCTGCCACTTAATCCTGTAGTAGCTTCGGGTCCCTTTCATCAGTGGGGCCTAGATTTTATTGGGGAGATTCACCCTCCTTCAAGTGGTCAGCACAGGGGGACCTTAACTACAACATATTATTTTACCAAGTGGATAGAGTTTATCCCCACAAGGAACGCTTCTCATAAGGTGATCATCGATTTTCTGGAGGATATTATAGTAAGGTTTGGTTGCCCGACTAGAATTATCACTGACAATGTTGCATCCTTTAAGGCTGAACCATTGATCAAGTTTTGTGAGCAATTAGAAATTGCATTGATTCACTCTACCCCCTACTATCCACAAAGTAATGGATTAGTAGATTCCTCTAACAAAATCTTGATTAAGATCATCAAAAGACTGTTAGAAGACAACAAGAAAGCATGGGATTCAAAGCTCAAATTTTCTCTGTGGTCCGATAGAGTGACAACAAAGAGGTCCTTGGGTATCTCTCCTTTCCAACTTGTATATGGGACTGCAACATTTTTTCCTTCCCAACTTGCCCTGTCTGTGGAAAAATTATTCCAGGACTACCATAGAGAGCCTGACGATATGATCAGAAGAATTCATCAGCTGGTAGAAGTCCAACAAACTAGAGAATAGGTGATGGGCAGAGCACATGACTGTTAGAAGAAAATCAAGCAGACCTTTGACAAGAAAATAAATAAGGAGGATTTCCAGCTAGGGGATCTAGTACTCAAATGGGATGCACCCAGATAGGACAAGAGAAAGCATGGAAAATTTGAAGCCCTTTGGATCGACCCCTTCAAAATTTCTGAAGCATTTCCAAATAGCACTTATAGGTTGCAGAATTTGGAGGGTGACGAAGTTTTTGGTGGCCCAGTAAATGGGAACTTCCTAAAAAGGTTTTATGTTTAAAGCCACATCGTCATCCCACCATTGTAAATATCATCTTTGTTTTCTATTTATTTTGTTTTTAGGAGGAGAATCCATAGCCCAAAGCAAAGGAACTGGAACTACTGGTTCTTGGCAACTCACAGGGAGCATGCCATCTCCTGTGGAGACAAATATTAGCACATAAACTTGTCAAAGTATTGAAAGTCTGTGGTTTCTAGCTAGGTCTATTATTTTTCTTGTTTCTCCTCTTTTTGCAGACCCGAACATAGGTTTTTCCTCTTGGCTAGTATTTTTTTCTGTTGTTTGTCTTCATTCGTTTGATCGATTTGTTTTCCTTGTTGACTTGCCTGAGAAGTGTTGGCCCTAAGCCTTTCTGTTTTCCCTAAATTTGACCACTTCTCTCTTTACCTCTATTGTTGAACCCTTTTTTTTCTTGATCCCTCAACCAGTCATTCAAGTGAACTACACAGGTCGCAGTCCTAAGCACCAGGTGTAGCATTTAGAAAGGTTTGAGCTAAAACTAAAATCAAGTGAGAAAATAAGATCATATTTCAATGGTGGAGATCCATCGGGAAAATCATGTCGACAACCATCAGGTGATCGGGGTCATAGAGTTACACGAAGTATAGCGTTAAAGGGCGGAGTCAGGAGGAATCATGAAACACGAAGTCGCAAAATAATCTAGGTTGTCCATTCCAGCAGGACACATGGCGCCATACCCAAGCTGCAGAGAAAGTATTTTCAAGAAGGATGATGTGAGAAGTGTCGATATCCAAAGCCCTGAAATGTCAAGATGATCTGGGTCATC
Organism: Picea abies; assembly: GCA_900067695.1. NCBI lineage: Eukaryota > Viridiplantae > Streptophyta > Pinopsida > Pinales > Pinaceae > Picea > Picea abies. The sequence goes on from CBVK0101517918.1 coordinate 8,301, forward strand.
CAATGTAAAGAGACGTGCGTCACCCAATCTGAGGGATCGTGATTTCGTGACTCATAATTTTGAGCAGGGAGCACAACGTGAATTCGCGAAACGGGAAATCACGATGCACCTGAGAGTTGGACCCGAGGTCACAGCATGCGGTCATATGGGAGAAAATCCATAAAGAAAAGGGAAATTTCCTGTCAAGCACTAGGATATTTGAAATCAAGAGGAGTGCAAACTCCCGAAATGCGAGATCCCAAAATTTCATGCGGGATAAGCACGAGGTCATGGCCCGAGGTCACGTGGGGAAATGAAAAGGAGATCTGCAAAGGGTCAAAGCACAAGAGTTGGTTACAGAGAAATATTTGTTTTACCTCGAGGCATTAGAACTGACTCAAAGGAGTCGTGAGCTCGCCTAGAGAATTCATGGTGTCAGGACTCATCCTGATCCCAATGAAAGTAGTTAATGAATACAGGGGTGGTGGGTGAAAACGTGTATCACCCCATAAATAGAAAGCATGGAAGAATGGTCATGGTGGCAGGATGATGGCCTAGAGTTCCTTTGTAGATGTATTTTCCTGCAAAGCCCATACCATTTTAAATTTGCGTCTGACAAAGGAAAATATGTGCAGTCTGACAGAACAAGAAGAAAATGCAGAGATTTGAATGCAGTGGTATGATCATGTCCCTGGGGGCCGTAAGTAGTTCTGAGTATATATAATCAATTTTGATATTTTGTTAAGGGTCGATCGTTGAGCTAGGCTCTCGTATTGTAAATTTTTAATGAAGCTCTGGTTCTTTTGGTTATGTATCTGTATTTGAGACTTCTTGTTTAATGTAAGTTAGCTTAATTTCATATCTATGTAATAGTTGTATTAGAGCACTCGGGCATGGATGATCCAGTCGAGGGTAGTTATATTGTTGTGATGTATGTTTGATCATTGTGGCATCATGACTAGTTTTAATCAGTTTCTTGTGTTTTCCCCAACGTTGAATGACTCGGGAATGGAGGATCCAGTCGGGTTATTGTTATTGAATTGTGATGTATGTTTGATCTCAGTTTAGCGATAATTTCATTCAGTTTCTTTAAAACTCAGAACCAAGAGGATCTTGTCTTCTGAGTTTTTCCTCCTTAGGTTGTTGGAAGACCATATGTCCATAACAGAGCTCTTCACTCTCCTCAATTTCTCTCCCCTACTCACGCTTACTACCACTTACTGACTGAAGTTATATCAAGACCTCATTTTCCTGTGCACATAAGCCCAGTTTTCTGAGTTAAAGTGATATAATTCTGAGTCTGCGTCCATTACATCACCCCTTAAATTTATTCATTATGACATACAAACTGATGGGTATTGGGCTTACCTCTCCTACAATCTAGAGGTGACTTCTAGTGCTAACAACTTCCATCTGAAAATATGAATTCTTAAAACTGTAGAGTCACCACTGGATTCTTTAATCATGGAGTCGACAGGGGAATGATATGCAGTCTGAATGTGTCTGGTCTTTGTTCACCATCAAAGATCAGAGCTAGTCATTTTCGTTATCCCAAGGAATATATCTTCACTTCCATCCCCGAAAAATGACACCATTTATGTTAGCACTGAGAGTCACCCTCTGACTGCAAGAGGATAAGCCCAGTACCCATCAAAATGTAAATGTATTGGAATCATTTGAGTAGGTGGATCAATAAGACTATAGAGAGAGGAAAGGATAAAAGAATTAACTATAGATCAGTCCTTGACCATTGGGCTATGGATTCATAAGTATCATGAATAATGAAGGAATTTAAACCACCTATCATACAAAAGGCTTTATGTGGTGATGAGAAAAAAGAAGACAGAAAATGTCTGAGACCAGAACCAAGAAAGATGGGCAAGATGAAAACAGATCCTCTACTGCCTCATGGATCCATAGATCAGAGAGATGCTACACCCAGACAAGAAGAAAAACAAAAATTTTTGATGAACCCTGAAAGATGGGAATGATGGAAACAGATCCTCCATCACCTTAGGAATCCATAAATCAGAGAGATTACATCCAGACAAGAACAAAAATAGAAATTATCTGATGAACCATGAAATATGGGCACGATGGCAGCAGATCCTCCATTGCCTCAGGAATCCATAAGTCAGAGAGATTACATCCAAAAAAGAAGGAAAACAGAAACGGATGATCCATGAAAGATGGGCATCATGACAACAGATCCTCCATCGCTTCAGGAATCCATAAATCAGAGAGATTGCATTCAAATAGGAAGGAAAACATGAAGGGTTTGAGTGATAAATGATGAACATGGGAAAGATAATAGCAGATCCTCCACCGCCTCGGGAATCCATGAATCAAAGATATTACAACTAGACAAGAAGAAATAGAACAACATGTAAACTAAGAAGATGGTTTGATAAAAGACAATTCAAAGGAATCTTGAATAACATGATATTTACAATCCAAGCCCTCAAGCTTACAAAATGAAATACAGAGCCCTGCTCCTAAAAATTCTCTTGTCTCTCCAACCTATGAAAAAAGTACCCCCCCTTTTAAAAAATATTGAACTGATCTATTTATAATCATATCAGTTCACAACTGCCAGGAGTGTGACCTGGCCATATCATTCAAAGATTTTGTATGTGCATCCTTCTATCAAACTATGCATGTGTCCTTCTATCAAACACGAGATGATATCAACATGGGCATGCAGGAAAAAACATCCATAGGGGTACCTTGGGTTGATAGTTTCGTCTCCACAGCCAGACCCTCCATGCCTTCTATTTATGGAGTGAGTCAAGGTTTCAATCGCCACTCCTTTTTCATTAACTACTTTTTTTCTCGAGATCGCAACGCGGCTTAATGCCTAGGGGCAGCCATGCATTTCTCTTGGATTTGTCATTTTATAAGCATGTGAATGTGGGGCCATCAAAGGTGGTTTGGACCCACACAGATTTTGAGCTCAAAATTCACCACCTTCTGCCACGTAGCTCTTTTACTATACCATGGATTCGATTGTGGGACTGCTCAAGGATTTTAACACTCGAGCAATTTGTGTCCCCGCAATGAAGTGTGGTCGTTGATCTTGTCACGTTCCGCGATATGGGCAGCCCTACCAATTTAGCGCACCCACTAAATTTTATCCGCCTGCCAACTTTAGGATCATTCTAACCGCACTTAGAGATGGCGCAAATTTTGGTGTTGAACAAGAACACTTCTCGAAGGATGATCTGACGTGGTGGCATGACCTCACTATGCTGACGTGTCCTGAAAAGAGAGGTGACACATGTCGGCACCAGATGGATGCCAGGTGTCATGACTGAGGAGAGCGCCACATGTTTGAATTGATGACTGCCACGTACTTTGGCACTTCAGAGCTCAGTGGTGGTCTGCATGTAGAGCTAGAGCTCCGAAATGAACAAAGACCATAAATCTAAGGAGGACATTGGGCAGGGATCTGTGGAATTTGGGAAAAACTACTTCAAAAAAAAATGGGAGCGGGGAAGCTGAAACTCTTGAAGCCTGAACTCCTGAAGTAAATATTGACCATTCATTCTGGAGAACGCAAGGTGCCTAATCTACAACTCTGGGGGAAAGTACTCTGGAGGAAATTGGGAGGGGAAATCCCAAAACTCTCGAAGCCCGAAGTCCCGAAGAAAACTACCACCATTATATTTGGATGGACATGCGACAACGATCAATGGACTTTAGGAGAAAACACTCCGGATGAAAGTGAGAGGGGAGAAGCTGAAACTCTTGAAGCCCAAATTCTCAAAGTAAATCATGATTGTCTGATGGAGGAGGATATGTGGCACTTGATCTTTAACTTTGGGGATTTTGTCTGGCACTAAAACTTGTGCAATTTTGACATGATGAATACACGTGAGTCGTTGATCTGACTTGCTCCTGGGATCTCCGTCATTGGAAAAATAAACCTGCCCATTTCTTGTATTTCGAGCTCGAAATGGGCTTATTTTGAATGTTTTGTTTCGACGCTTATGTGCAGACCATAGACATAGTCATCCTGCGACCCTTTGATAGATATATTTGATAACATTTGGATCCACAGGGGATGGTATGCTCCCTGTGAATTGCCAAGAGTGTGCAGTTCCAGTGCCTTAGCTGATGGGTTGTGGAGTCAATCTCAAAAACATTTTGGTGAAGACAACAGGATAATATGTACACTACTTTACTTACAAAAACAAAATAAGCGTACATGCTCCAGAAGGAGCTTATTTATGTACCATCCTACACTAACTGATTTACAATACGCTAGGTGAAAACAAACTTCCACTAGAGCCATTCAAGTAACCTCCTAACACAAAACTTATTTACTCTGTCACTTATAATCAAGGGACAATAAAAATATGACAACAAATTAATTACATCTTTCAGATTACCTCCCAATGATGAAGGTAAGATAAAGCTTGAAGGCTTAAGTATATTGAGTAAATGTAACTCCATGTACTCCCTTAGAGGGTCATAAAATAGGTGATAAAACTTACTGGGTTGGTAACAGAAAGCCTACTCTACTTTATAGTTGCTCACATATGGTTGAACGTATGTGGAAAACACAGGTGAGTGAAAGGCTGATGTGGGATGCTCATCCATTTATCTTTTTCCCTCTATGATAACATTTGTTAGATGATGGCAAGAAATATCCTCATGTATATAAATGGATGGTTTCTTCTCCTTAACATGAAGCTCTTGGCAGAAGATTTCATTTTCATTAGAAGGTTGGTCGTTGATTCTTTTTGTTTCTAAGACAAAAACCACCTCAGCATCTTCGTCACTGTCTCCATAATGATCAAATAAAGGAGAAGCCTCAAATCAAATACCAAGAGGTATCTTCTTCTCAACACGCGAAAATTGTTCATCATTATAAAACACAGGCTGCCTTTCAAGATTCAATCCAGGAAGCAATATCTTATCATCAAAATATGAGTAAAAAATATGTTTCTCATATCTACATTTTTTAGAGATCGGGCTACAAAGAATATCATCTTCCAAAACAGACTCAATTTCTACACTTTCCTTACTGATACAACAAATACAGTTTTCATCAGATGCAGATGAATAGGGAAGAGAAAAAATTGATTCCTCATCTACGACGTCTTATTTATCCTCACAGCCTTCACAAGAAACAACTATATCCTGAACACAGTCTTTATACTCCTCACAACAACTATGAAAAATTAACTCAAAGGAATAAAACTGTTGAACGAATATTGAAATTTGCATGAAACTGTTCTAGGGAGGAGATGATAGCAGGGGGAAAGGATCGATACCACTCATGAGCATCTCCCTCTAATGAGTACGTGAACATATTCATTAATACATCCTCATGATGTATTCCCCACTGATGCATGAGTTCATGAAACTCAAGAAGATGCTCTGCAGTGTTGTCATCTCTATGTTCTCTAAATTTGAGAAAAAAATCACCCCACTCATCCATAGTAGGAACAACATTTGGAAAATCAGAAATAGAAGAGAATTTAAAAGGAGAAAACCTCTGAGCCAAAAGGGATTCCATCTGAAAATATGACTTGTTAAAACTATGGAGTCACCACTGGATTCATTAATCATGGAGTCGTCAGGTGAATGATATGTAGTCTGAATGTGTCTGGTCTTTGTTCACCATCAAAAATCAGATCTATTCATTGTCATTCTCCCATGGAATATATCTTCACTTCCATCCTCAGCTATGACGCCATTAATGTTATCACTGAGAGTCACCCTCTGACTGCAAGAGGATAATCCCAATACCCATCAAAATGTAAATGTATTGGAATGGTTTGAGTAGGTGGATTAGTAAGACTATAGAGAGAGGAAAAGATAAAAAAAGTAACTACAGATCAATCCTTGACCATTGGGTTATGGATTCATAAGTATCAAGAATAATGAAAGTATTTAAAGTGCCTATCATACAAAAGGATTTATGTGGTGATGAGGAGAAAAAAGACAGAAAATTTATGAGTCCATAACCATGAAATATGGGCAAGCTGATAGCAGATCCTCTACCACCTCAGGAATCCATAGATCAAAGAAATGCTACACCCAGACAAGAAGAAAAATATAAAAGTTTGATGAACCATGAAAGATGGGCATGATGGAAATAGTTCCTCCATCACCTCAGGAATCCATAAATTAGAGAGATTACATCCAGACAGGAAGAAAAACAGAAAGTATTTGATGAACTATGAAAGATGGTCATGATGGAAACAAATCCTCCATCGCCTCAGTAATCCATAAGTCAATTAGATTACATCCAAACAAGAAGGAAAATAGAAACTATCAGATGAGCCATGAAATATGGGCATGATGACAACAGATCCTCCATCGCCTCAGGAATCCATAAATCAGAGAGATTGCATTCAGATAAGAAGGAAAACATGAAGGGTCTGAGTGATAAGTTATGAACATGGACAAGATAATAGCATCTCCTCCACCACCTCAGGAATCCATGAATCACAGATATTACAACCAGATAAGAAGAAATAGAACAACATGTAAACTAAGAATACGGTCTGATAAAAAGAATTCAAAGGAGTCTTCAATAACATGATATTTACAATCCAAGCCCTCAGGCTTACAAAGTGAAATACAGAGCCATGCTCCTAAAAACTCTCTCGGCTCTCGAGCCTCTGAAAAAAACACCCCCCCCCTTTTACAAAACCTTGAATTGATCTATTTATAATCAGATCAATTCACAACTGCCAGGAGTGTGACCTGGCCATCTCATTCAAATCTTTCATCTGTGCATCCTTCTGTCAAATTTTCTGTGTGTCCTTCTGTCAAACGCAAGCTCAAATCAGCATGGTCCTGCAGGAAAAACCATCCATAGGGGTACCTTGGGCTAATAGTTATGTCTCCATGGCCAAACCCTCCATGCCTTCTATTTATGGAGTGATTCAAGGTTTCAACCACCACTCCTTTTTCATTAACTGTTTTTTTTCTCGGGATCGCAACGAGGCTTAATGCCTAGGGGATAGCCACATGCTTCTCTCGAATTTGTCATTTTATAACCATGTGAATGCAGGGCCGTCGAAGGAAGTTTGGACCCACAATACCTTTGAGCCAACAATTCACCACCTTCAGCCACGTAGCTCTTTTACTATACCACGGTTTTGATTGTGGGACTGCTCAAGTATTTTAATGCTCGAACAAGTTGCATCCCCGCGATGAAGTGTGGTCGTTGATCTAGTCGTGTTCCACGATCCGGGCAGCCCTGCCAATTTAGCACCCCTGCTAAAGTTTATCTCTATGCCAACTTTAGGATCATTCCAGCCACACTTGGAGATGGCACTAATTTTGGCACTGAACAAGAACACTTCCCAAAGGATGATCTGACGTGGTGGCATGACATCACTATGTTGATGTGTCGTGAAAAGAGAGGTGACACGTGTCAGCACCATATGTATGCCAGGTGTCATGACTGATGAGAGCGCCACATGTATGAACCAATGACTTCCATGTAATTTGGAACTTCAGAGCTCAAGGGTGGTCTGCATGTAGATCTGGAGATCCGAAGTGAATGATGATCATGGATCTGAGGAGGACACGTGGTAGGGATCTATGGATTCCAGGAGAAATTACTTCAGAGAAAAACGAGAGTGGGGAAGTTGAAACTCTCGAAGCTCAAACTCCTGAAGTAAATATTGATCGTTCGTTCTGGAGGACGCATGGTGCCTGATCTGCAACTTTGGGAAAAATTACTCTGGAGGAAATCGAGAGGGGAAATCCTGAAACTCCCGAAGCCTGAAGTCCTGAAGAAAACTACCACCGTTATATTTGGATGGATAGACGGAAACGATCTATGGACTTCAGGAGAAAACACTCTGGATGAAAGCGAGAGGAGAGAAGCCAAAAATCTCGAAGCTCGAATTCCTGAAGTAAATCATGATCGTCTGATGGAGAAGGACACGTGGCACCTGATATTTAACTTTGGGGCTTCTGTCTGGCACTAAACCTCGCACAAATTTGACATGTCGAATACAAGTGAGACATTGATCTAAACTTCTCCTAGGATCTCTGTCGTTGGAAAAATAAACCCTCCCACTACTTGTATTTCAAGCCCAAAATGGGCTACTTTTGAATGCTACGTTTGGACAGTTATGTGCAGACCCCAGATTTGGTCATCCTGCGACCCTTTGATAGCTATATGTGATAATAGGTCCCATCATTTTCTTATGAGAGACATTTCATTTTCCTCGGGATCCCTGAGAAAACATCTAGAAGGTTAATTATTGTATTTTATCTTTTTCCAGCTACAAGCCTCTGGGTCTTCATCCCATTATTTCCGTGAAATGAGGGATAACCCCTTCTTCGGTCAACACACCTGAAAATCCCAAAAGATAAAGAGGTGAGGGGATGAAGTGTGGAATGTGAAGATTATGGTCAAGAATGACACAATGAATTGTCAAGAAGACCTCCCAATAGAAAACATATCCCTAAGTGTGACCCACTTATTAGGACGAAATGTCAACCGCCAAAGTGAAACATGGAAAAGTGCATAATTTCCAAGAAAATGTTACATAATCAAAAGCAGTAATAGATGCAACAAACTCAAATGCCTCAAATATTGAAATGATGCTCACCATAATACGTGGCTTGTACCTCATGGAGAAAGACCCAATATTTTTTGAAATCCAACTAATGTGGTGGATACCATCGTGATGAACCTAGAGTTGTGGTGGTGAGGTGGGTCTTTGTCTGTCCAAGTGGACACTACTAGTCAAATTCTCTCTAGGTACTCCATGTCTGCAACCTGAGGGCCTCGTGACATCAAGTCTTAGTTATCCCTAATATTTGAGGATAACATGTGGCTCATAATTGGGGACATGTCTAGTGCATGAGAACTGCAACATCTCATGGTGGACATGTGCCTACACTGAAACATAACATTGTAAAATCTAGGGTAGTTCTATCACCCTTCATCCATATACATCAAAAATAAAAATTAAAACTAATCTAGAAAAGAAAATTTCAGCATTTTTTTTTAATTTCTAAACTAAACATGAAATCAATATGAAAGTAGAGAAAAATGAAATATGAAATGAAACTAAACTATCATGAGAAATAAAGATGAAAATGCAGGAAATCAAGATGACCTACCTACTTACCCGGGGCCTGGGGCCTAAAGAAGTCAAGTGATCTGAATGTAGGGTCGGAGAAGAGACCCATCCACTGGCAATGACATCTTTCTCCCATCCAAATCTGTCAAATAATACTTCTCTTTATTGGACTTCTTCTTGATGATGTAAGGGCTAAGCCATGAGATATCATCCTTATTGTCATATTTAGGCTTTCCCTTCTTCTTGTCCTACATGAACACAATACATCTTTCTCTTTAGTTGATGTAATGGATATTCTCAATGTAATGATAAGAAGGAGGTCTTTTGTTGACTACATTTTATCTGGTTTCTTCATGTCCTTTGTCTTTATTATCTTCTTTCTTCATTATCTATATGGACCCCGTCTCTTTCCCTTGGAACTTTGCAAATTTTTCTTTGTATTCATTTGTCCTTGGGAGTAGAATGTCTATGCAGTCCTCCTGCATGAAAGGTAAATCCCATAAATCATAATCAATGGTATCTGATACCTCATTAAACTCATCCTCACTTGTATAGTTAGAATTGTTGGGATCCATCAAATGCTTATCAACTCGCTCTCGAATGTATAATAACTCAAAGATTCCATATCCAATGGGAATGTGTGCATGGGTGAGATCCATGCTAAGGAGGCCTCCAAGAGAAGAAGTCCAACTCCTCTATAAGAGAATTCCACACGCATCCAAGACATCAATTACTAATATGTTCATAAGGAGGCTGATATGTGGAAAATCAATCAAGAATACCTCAATTTTATCACATAGTTCATAAACCTTGACCCTCTTAGAATCAATGCCACACACATTTTTGTATGTTCAGGTCGTCTTCAATCCAAGTTATTCCATTACCTTCAATGACATGAAATTTGTTGAGGCCTCGGAATCCATCATAAAGTTGTTTAGGTGGAGGCCATTCATGCCCAAGGAAAGATAGAAAGGAGGGTTGTTGTCCCTTTGTCGATCAAGATACATGGTGTTCAAAATAATTGGATGATCCTCCTTGGTTGTTACCTATAATAACTTCCATATTTCCATCCTCATGGAATGGATTTTGCACATTTATATTATAGGAACCGTCATATTCAACTTCCCAAACATGGTTGCAATGTCTATGTTCAACTGAATCTCATCTTCTATTGGATTTGTATTTGGAAGAAAATAGTATATTGGAGGTGGAAGTGGTGGTACCATCTCGACATATGGAGGAGGAGTGGTAGGTTGTGACAGAGGGGATGAAGCTTTATTTCTTCTAGTGTATGTTAAATATTCCCTCTTCCTTAGTTCCTTCCTCTGATCGTATTTCAACTGATTTAAAACATGGAGTCTCCCCTCTCTTTCCCCCTGTCTTCTAGCTTCATCAATCTATTCCTATGTGACCTCTTCCTCTTGGAAGTTACAGATCATATCCATGAAGTTCATACTATCGGGATAATCTTCGTCTTGTTGGGGAAACTCATCCTCTCGATGAGGTTCTTGACATGGAAAAAACCATGGTGTATGCTCTATGTTAACCATTCCAACTGGGTTCAAACGGTCAGGGGCCTTTGCCTTTTGTTGAGGCCTTGGTTTCCAACCTGTGGCATCTCTTTATTGTCTAGAAAACTGAGGTCCGGGGGAATATTGATTCCTTTCCACAGTGGTTAATAGACCCATGATTTGATTATGTGCCTAGACAAAATGAGTACTAATCTGATCTATCTTCTGATTCAAGAGGGAAATCGGATCAGGAGCACTGCTATTGGATGCCTTAGTCTTTTCTTCTGTCTTGACACGAGGATACTAAAAAGGATAAACCTTTGAGTCAAGGATATTTTCTTCAATTTATGCATTGTACTCCTTGTCTTGTGCCAAGGTGGTGGGATTCTTTTCCTTTAGAATGAAATGGAATTTCCCATAGAACGTGTTCATATAGAGAAGATGAACAACTGCAGCGATAGGGCACAAATCTGTCGGGATTTGACTAAACAATCTATCAAACCTATTGTCAAATTCACTCATTTTCTCATTATCCTTTTTCTTTATCTGATTGAATTGAGCTACAATCATCCCCTTATATTTCTTTGTTGACCATCTATTCTTGAATAACTTATCAAAATCCTCATAAGATGATATGTGATTTTCAAGTATCCCTCTGAACCATATATGATCATTTTCAGTCAAAGATGAGGCTAGTAGTTTCATTGCTACATCCTCATATTCCACTTTCGTAGTTTCCATGTCTCCTCCTATGGTGTAGAGTTGATCATCAACAGTGGTCACATATTTCTTGGAAATTTTGGCAACCATTTGTGAGACTCTTTCAACATTATGTTGAGGTATCCATGGATGGTGGCCATGTTTAGGGGTTTATAAATGTCCTTTCCCCAAGGGTGATCCATCAAAGCAAGGGGAATGGTACCATGGAAAATGGTTTTGACAATGGTAGACTTGAGAGGAGTCCTTCTTCAATAAACCTTAGAAGGTTTGAACCTCCCTAGGGGTAAGGTCTTAAGGGAAAACAGATTCTGGGAAGGTGCAGTCACCAAATGAGATTTAAGAAGAGCTCATCAACGGAGGGATTGGAACGTCCTTCAAGTGGAGTCACCAAGAAATCTAGGGAAATGATTTGGGATAGCTTTCCAAAGTTTCATTAGGGTTCGAAAAAGGATTCAAAATCATCCCCAGAAACAATGCCAAAATGTTATCACGCAAAATGTAGATTGGGAAAATGTTGACCCAATCCACAAGATGGTGACAACTAAGGGAAAACCTGCCTATTTTCACCTCATATAGGTATTCCCTTCACTTTAGAGGTGAAGTAATCACCTCACGGGGGGAATCTCGGATGACCCTAGGGGAAATGAGATAAAAAGTGAAATGATGAGATGAATGTCCCTATAGTTCAACTTGATAAGTGGAATATGGCTTTGATTACACATCTCAAAAATTGTTTAAGGTTTCCAACTCTTTGAGTACCTGTGGAAAGTGTTTGTAACTATCTGAGACACAAGAAAATCCAAGTGTACAAGTTATACGTTAGGTGGAAAAAAAATTAATCTTGTTGTCCCTAATTGTAGAAATAATATATATATATATATAT
>CBVK0101517940.1:1277-30431 GCA_900067695.1 Picea abies
CTGGGAAACCCTCTAGGGGAAGAAAACCCAACAAAACTTCCTTAATATAGGTAGCCAATACAATGCCAAGAGATCTCTATGCTAAAACTAAAAGTCCTCTCCAAATATATGTGCCACTCTCTCTCTCCTTTGCCGGTAACAGATCAGAACTTGTCTCTCAAACTGAGCAAGTGACTTATGTCCAAGTGAGGCACTAGCCTCCTTTATTTATACAAGTCTGGTACGTGTGAAGTGTCTCTTCACTGGTAGGGCCAACTTCTCCAACTGGGTGGGTAAACTCACCTTTATTATATTTCTGGGTCTCCTTATTAACTGCTGGGGCCGAATTCTTATTCTACCTATTATAATTTTCTGTTGACCAATCCACAAAAGGGGATTTGGTCCTATTACAATAACCAACATGATCAATCCTCAATGGGGATTGATCCTATGAATAATATATCAATAATAATAAGAATACTCTTTTTAGTTACAATATTTCAACACTCCCCCTTAACAAGAAGGGTATTCTTCAGCAGCATCATGCGAGAGAAGGAGGACAACATCATCAACATCATCAAATGGGAGGACAACATCATCAATATCATATTGGCTGGCGTATCTATAAATCATCAGAAGTTTTCTTCATCAACAACATCATCATTCTCAAAGGAATTCCATCACCATCTGCATCAATATGTATAAGTATAAAAAATGATACATCATCATCATCATAGCGCAAGGCTGCCTCATCATAATACAAGACTGGCTTTACGTCACAGCTATCAAGCTAGAAGCTTAGTGCTTGTCTCATCTCATCGTCTTGCTTTACGTCACAGCACTCAAACTAGAAGCAAGATACTCATCCTGCTTTATGTCACCACCATCAGGCTGGAAGCAGGATACTAGACTGGCTTTACGTCACAACTATCCAGCCGGAAGCTCAGTGCTAGTCTCATCATATCATCTTGCTTTATGTTTGACAACTCGGTCAGAAGCAAGGAACATCTCATCTTGCTTTATGTCTGAAACTGGGTCAGAAGCAAGGAACATCTCATCTTGCTTTACGTCTGACAACTCGATCAGAAGAAAGGAATATCTCATCTTGCTTTACGTCTAAAAACACGGTCAGAAGCAAGGAACATCTCATCTTGCTTTACGTCTGACAACTCGGTCAGAAGCAAGGAACATCTCATCTTGCATTACGTCTGACAGCTAGGTCAGAAGCAAGGAATATCATCACATCTTGCTTTACATCTGACGGCTAGGTCAGAGGAAAGGAACATCATCACATATTTCTTTACGTCTGACAGCTAGGTCAGAAGCAAGGAACATCACATCTACTCCCCCTTTCGAGGAAGGTCCTTTCGGACTATGCCAAGCTTATCTCGGAAGTACTCAAATTTTACATGAGATAGAGGCTTGGTCAACACACAAGCAACCTGTTCATCTATGCTAATGTACTGGAGCTTCAAGGCTCCTCTCTGTACCATGTCGCGAATGTAATGATAATGGATCTCTATGTGCTTCAACCTGTCATGGAATACAGGATTCTCTGTCATCTTTATGTAGCTTTGGTTGTCACATAGAATCATGGTTGCTCTCATGTCCAAATTAAATATGTCGGTCAGCAACTTTCGAAGCCATATAGCTTCGCAGCTAGAAGAACATGTAGCAATGTATTCTGCTTTCGCTATGCTGAGAGAAATACTAGATTTCTTCCTACTCTGCCATGAGATCATAGCTGATCCCAAACTGAAACAAAATCCTGAAGTGCTTTTCCTGTCAAAAACACTTCCTGCCCAATCTGCATCAGTATATCCACTCAATGTGAAATCATGATCTCCATCATAGCTGAGACCATAATCTATCGTACCTTTGAGGTACCTCATCACATGTTTTGCATCCACTAGGTGAACACGTCTAGGTTCTACCAAAAACTGACTCAAGGTGTTCACGGAAAAACAAATGTCTAGTCTGGTGTTCGTCAGGTACATCAACGATCCAATAATCTGTCTATATAGTGTGGCATCAATCAATTCTGATGACGTATCAACCAACAGCTTCAACTTCGCTTCCATGGGTGTATTCATGGGCTTGCATTCCAGCATATTAAATCTCTTTAAGATTTTGACTGTGTACTTCCCTTGGTTAAGGAAGATCCTCTCAGGACTCTACCATACCTCAAGACCTAAGAAGTAATGCATTAGGCCGAGGTCTTTCATTTCAAATTCTGAGGAAAGTCTCTTTTTACATTCAACAATGAGCTTTTCTTCTCCATTTAAGAACAAGTCATCCACATATAGCAGTAATATTACTGGCTCATTATCCATAATTTTGAAGTAGAGATTTGAGTCTGCTTTACTCTTGGTAAAGCTTAAGCGCATCAAGAAACTGTCTATATGGCCATACCAAGCTCTAGGAGCTTGCTTCAATCCGTATAAGGCTTTCTTCAATATGCAGACATGAGACTTCCTGTCTTCAACCTCAAATCCTTGAGGTTGCTCTATTTACACTTCCTCTTCGATGACACCATTTAGGAAAGTTGTCTTCACATCCATCTGGTGTAGCTTCCACTTTATCTTAGTTGCAAGAGCTATGATGGTCTTGATCGAAGTGTATCTGGATACATGAGCGAATGTCTCTTCATAGTCAATGACTTCCTTCTGGGAAAAGCCACGAGTGACAAATCTTGCTTTATACTTCTCAATACTTCCAGCAGCAGCATGTTTTATTTTGAAGAGCCATCTGGAGGATACCACATATTTATCCTTCAGTCTGGGAACTATTTCCCATACTTTGTTCTTCATTATGGATTGGTATTCCTCTGTCATGGCATCTGCCCATTATTTTCTCTGAATGGCTTCTTCAAAGCAGGTAGGCTCCTCTTCTAGGAGATCACACATCAAAGCCGTATAACTGGAGAATGGCTTTGGTATTTTCACCTGTCTCATGGTTCCTTGGGGAACACCGTACTTCTCTCCATCTTGAATAAGCTCTCTATCCTAGGCTGGCTTTCTTTTATGGAGGATCGTCATCTGAGGAGGTTCTTGTACTTCTATTATATCATCATATTCTAGAAGTTCCTCATCAGGGGAAGTTACGACTTCCCTCTATGGTTTTGTAGCTATGGGAACCTCTCTCATTGTAGTATGGGGGATTACGGGTTCCTCTTCATATACCTCTTCAAGATGACATATTTTAGATTTCTTGAGTGCTGCATCTTCATCAAAGGTCACATCCCTGCTGATCTCAATCTGATGTTGACCTGGTATATAGATCCTGAAAGCCTTGGAGACCTCACAGTATCCCACAAATATTCCCTTCTTTCTTGAAGGGTCCATCTTGTTTCTCTTTTCTTTAGGTATATGAATAAACACTGGACAGCCAAATATTTTAAGATGGCTTACTTCTGGCTCCTTTCCATTGAACATCTCTTCCGATGTCTTGAGCCCAAGTGCACTATGAGATAGTTGGTTCTGTATGTAAACAACTGCCATTGTTGCTTCTGCCCATAAGCACATAGGAAGATCTTGATCATGGATCATAGTCTTCACAGCTTCCAGTATTGTTCTATTCTTCTGTTCAACTACACTATTTTGTTGGGGATTATAGGGAGTAGTGAGTTCTCTCTTGATTCCAAAATATTTGCAGAAGTTCACAAACTCTTTTGAGATATATTCTCCTCCATTATCTGACCTGAGTATCTTGATCTTTCTTTCAAAAAGGTTCTCTATCAAGGCTTTGAATTCGTTGAACTTACTGAACACTTCATCTTTATTCTTCAAGAAATATATCCAGGTTTTACGAGAGTAATCATCAATGAATGATACATAGTATACATACCCGCTAATGGAGAATGATGGAATTGGGCCACACACATCTGAATGAATGAGTTCTAGGACTCCTTATGTCTTGTTGTCCCGCTTCGGAAAAGGGTTCTTGATATTCTTCCCTTGTGCACATCCATTGCATACACCTTTATGATCACCTTTGAGTTCTAGTAAACCTGTGACTACCTTGCATATGTATGGTAGCGCCTTGTAGTTGATGTGGGCTAGTTTTTTATGCCAAAGTTCACATGATTTTTCAATGGCATGGGTCATAGTAGCCTTTGAGTGACCCTTCAATTTATACAAGCCATTTTCTTCATTCCCAATGACGATTGCTTGATTTAAATTTTCTCCCTTAGCCCACATAAGAACTTATCCATCTATAAAGGAAACTCTGAAGCCTTTCTTCTCTAAATTTGAAATGGAGAGTAGGTTCTTCTTCAATCTTGGTACATATAGTACGTCCTTCATTTTTAGTGAATTCCCTGAATTCAGTTTATGGTTTGATTCTCCCATTCCCTTGATGGGATACTGATAATCATAACCAAGTGTCACTTTCTGAGAGAAATTCTTCTCTGAAATACAAGAAAGAATATTTCTTTGTCCCATCATGTGCTTGGATGCACCACTATAAATGAGCCAAGAGTCCTCTCCAGGTGTTATAGATCCTGAGAGGGATGAAATCAACACATGGTCTTTGATCTCTTCTCTCATCATCTTTGCGGGTGGCTCTTCGTCTTTGGCTACATGGGCATGAAGCCTCTTTTGTTTTCTCTTGTATTCTTCTCGTCTGGCTGGACAAAACTTCGCAATGTGTCCCATCTTGTCACAATGATAGCATTGTACAGATGAGTAGTTTCTTTCCTTTCGTTGTATTTTCTTCTAAAATCTCCTTGGATGAGATTTTTTATGATTGAATTTATTTGATTTTTGAGGCTCTTTATGAGTCTCCTTTTGGAAGCAGGGTTTCTTCCTTCCTCCTTTGGTGTGAGTGGCTAGGGCTTGATCATCATCCCTTGCTAGTAACGCTTCCTGATTCGTTACTCTTGTTTCTTCTTGGATGCATTCTTCCCATAGGCTATCGAACTTTAGTTTCTCCTTTCTGGCACATATCGTCTGGATGAAGGCATCCCAAGGTATTGTGAGACCATTTAGGGACATCATTATAAGGTCATCTTCGTCTATGGTATCTCCAATAGCTTCTAGTTGTTCTTTGAATTCTGAGATTCTGAAGAAATATTCCTGAATCATTTCTCCTTTCTACATCCTTGTATTCTTTAGTTGGGTTCTGAGATTCATCTTGCAGTTTATGTTCTTTCATTCATATAGTCTAGTCAAGGCATCAAACATTTCTTTCGGGGTCTTCTTAGATGACACATAAGGGATCAGATGGTCTTTGATCGAATCTGCAATGATTCTTTTGGCCCTTATTGTGTCCTTTTGATGCTTTCCCTTTTCTGTAGCATCTCCGGGTTCTGGTAATTCTTCCTGGACGAATCTTGCTAGGTCATTCTCTTCAAGAATGAGGCCAATCCTATACTTCTAGGAATGAAAGTTTTCCACTCCTTCTAACTTGTCAACAAGCTTAATGCTTGTAGACATCTTTACCTGGAGCTAGGAAAATGACTGAAAAAAGAAAGTGCTCAAAATCAAAATTTGAACTTACCAGGAGATGTGCTTGGCTAAGGCAAGCTGCCTAGTGTATTTGGATCTGAGAAAATCCAACTTTTTCCCCTTCAAATATGACCCACGAATTTCTGGATTGGTGCTTCTGGTACCTCTGGTACTCTGGTACTTCTGGTACTAGTTTTCTGGTACTTTCTAGTACTTTGTGAAACTAGGGTTTCACTTTCCAGGAGATACAGCCACTGAAAGGGTGCGCTGATGATGCCAAATTGATCCTTAGGGGAGGGCGCAACGTTCTAGATAGTTTCAGGGCTGAAAAGATTCACTTTTGAAAACCCCTAATTTGCAGGTACTACAATAGTGACGTTTTTCCTCTTGTGAAATATGCTTCCTTCAGCTTGTCTTTGATACCATGTTAATGTTTAAGTCATTATTATAGATGTTTGCATTTCATTAGATAACAATAGCATAATCTAAGATCATTGAGAGATACACAATCATAAGAGACACAACATTTATCCTGGGAAGCCCTCTAGGGGAAGAAAACCCAACAAAACTTCCTTAATATAGATAGCCAATACAATGCCAAGAGATCTCTATGCTAAAATAGAAAGTCCTCTCCAAAGATATGCACCACTCTCTCTCTCTCCTTTGCCAGTAACATATCAGAACTTGTCTCTCAAACTGAGCAAGTGAGTTATGTCTAAGTGAGGCGCTAGCCTCCTTTCTTTATACAAGTCTGGCACATGTGAAGTGTCTCTTCATTGGCAGGGCTGACTTCTCCAACTAGGTGGGTAAACCCACCTTTATTATGTTTCTGGATCTCCTTATTAACTGATGGGGATGACTTCTTATTCTACCTATTATAATTGTCTGTTGACGAATCCGCAAAAGGGGATTTGGTCCCATTACAATAATCGACATGATCAATCCTCAATGGGGATTGATCCTATGAATAATATATCAACAATAATAAGAATACTCTTTGCAGTTACAATATTTCAACATTTTGGCCATCATATGATCTTCTAACCTTACAGATTAGGCGGAATCTGTTATAAACCTAAATTTCTCTACACATGCATCCCTGGTCTTTGGTCCTCTTACTTACATTTTTTTCCAAAGCACTGTTGAGTTTCTCTTCTTAAAAGCCAATTTTTTGAAGATATATGTGCCCTGCACCACTACCTCCCACGTACATAGGCTTGCTACACCACTACAACTCGCTTACATACACATTCTGCACCAATACAGCCTGTGTATACTTACAAAAGTTGCAAAAACTAAAAAATTGCAAGGAATTCATTGAGATTACGGGCTATTGGGTCGTTTCCCAATTAATCCACCTACTATAGCCTACTACCCAACCGAATAACCATTCTTTTCCCATATAAAAGGAGGTTTTGGGGTCTCATTTTACATCTAGACATAAGAATAGTGAAACTCTGCCCAATTTCACATCCCCTCCTTGCCCAAGTCATTGCAACCCTTTTGTGAGAATTGCCTAAGAATTCCCTCATTTGCCCATTCTTCCTCCATAAGACCCCATTCAATTCCCAAGAATATATCAGAAGGTTGAGAGGAGAAGCTTATACAAAGGTGCACTTGGAGCTTGGTGAAGAGGAGCTCGGACCAGGTTCATGGACGACAACCAAATTTGATTGGAAAGGTATAATCATTGAGTTATTAATAAAATAATTACTTTTCCTGTCCCAAATCATGGTGTATTGAATGATTTATTGGTTTATGTTTTGACATTCTAACATCTAACCCTAATTTGTATATGAAATAACATGCTTGTCGTTCTCTGTTTGTCAATATTGGGATGCATGTCATCTCTGGAAGGAGGCGTGCAGTCAACGAAACTTCCATGCGCGAGGGGATCATCACCAGACGTGGAGTAGAGGTATAGTTAATCGATATCCCTCATCTTTGTTTTTCTTGTATGAGTTTTGATATATTTGGGGTAGTTTAGAGAAATAATTGAATTTTAGACGGTTAATTGATCTACCTACATTCTAAACCCTGGTGTAGTCATAGAGTTTTTTTTTTCTGCTAGCAGATCTTTTCTTATAAGAAAATCCTCTACGTTGGCTTAGGTTCAATGATACACCAATGATAACTTTAATCGAGTTAGTCTGCTAGATAAAGTGAAATCAAATTTCAATTATGTACCTAATAGTGAACCTTAATCTAATGCGTAGATAAAACTACTTAATCGCCTATGGGATGCTCATCGTATGGAAAGAAGAATGAATCTTGGTCTCTTGATCTTGACTATTAGAAAAGTATCTGTTCAAAAATCCCAGTTTTATGGCTGAATTTAATTTAGAGGATTCGATTTTTATTGTTAATGGAAGACAATTATTGTTAAACGGATAAAGAGATCCTCCATCGATGTCATATACCTCTCCTAGTTCTTTAATAATCACATAATTCTCAACATGGTCAATCTAAAATATATATATATATATATATATATATATATATATATATATATATATATATATATATATATATATATATATATATATATATATATATATATCCTTATTGACGTCATTACCAATCCTGTGAACTCAGTTTGTGTAACTTTGATTTTATTATCCTTTGATCCATTTAAGGACCCTTAGTTTTTGTCAAGAGTTAAAAATAATTACTTGAATGTTACGCGTGTCCCAAGAAAAAAAAAATATTTTATTTATGGAAGGAAATTTTATAAAAAAAGGATTGATTTTTCATCATATTTATTGGTTTCTACATGTCGTAGTTATTCGACATTTTAAAAGTGATCCTATATATTTTTAATGGATAAATATTGTTAGTCTTATAGTGTATGCACATTAATAACTCCATTATGTAGACCTAATAGAATTCATGTTTAATGGATATTAATACCTAAAATTAGAGAAGTTAGACTCATTACTTAGTTCAAGGAATCCTTGAATAGAATGCTTGTGAAATGAGAGTTGGACTAATGATAAAAAATAATTGGTGTAATTTATAATTCCCAATTGGATTGCAAGTTGGGATTTATTATGGAATTATTACAGATTATCCATGTAATTCTTATGGTACACTTGTTTAGATAATGAATATAAGATTAAGTAACTTACCATCAAATTTAGTACTGAGTATAGGTTATATTTGGTTATGGGAGTAAATACCTCCATGTTCCTCAGGACAACGACCAGTCCTGAAACCTTAAATGATCAAAATCAATCGGATGAATCCTAGACTTAAGCGTTGCTTATGTGTCTTGGAGGTCCTAACCTTGCAGGGTAGGTTGGGAGGATAGACATCTTGTTATCTTGAAGTGATATGATTGATCTATTAGTATCATGATCTTGTAATTGATTCTTTTTGTGTGATGATGTGGATAAGAATAGAATGTGTAAAAATTGATGTATGTTATTTCTGTGTAACACTTGTCATAATTATGTTTAAAAAAAATAAAAAAAAATACCTCTACTGTACTCACTTACATTGATGTCATAATGGAGGGGTCATTACAGTGTGATACAAATGAGATGATGGTTATTGAGGTTTGAAATTTTAGGAAGAAAGGATACTATTTGGACATTAGAGCCATATGATTGCCATAGAGTGTAGACCCTTAGTGTGGACCTGGTAATGAGTTGGCACTCTCCTTATGTGTGAAATCCTTGGAAAAATGTATCACTAAATGATTGTACAACAGTGAAGGGATTCCTAAGCCTGGAAGGGTGAGTGTAGCAAGGAAGAGGAAGCTCAATAATTTTTGTGGCATGGTGGATAGAATCATGAGGGTGTGTTAGAAAGAATACTGAGATGAATTCTTACCCGAAGAAGCTATGTAGAATAGAGAAAAAAACTTCTAGTTGAAATATGAAGACATGAATATGGCACTTGGAAAGAAAAGAACTAGAAGGATAACAAGCTTCAATAACAAAGGCATGGAGATTTTTGAATAATTTTGAATGCACATTGTATATAATTGTTGGGCGCATGCCTATTTTGAGAAGGAAGGCTATTTTGGGTGCAGACCTAATTTTGGAGAACAAGTCTATTTTGGGAAAGACCTAATTTTGGAAAGGAAAACCTAGTTTTGGAGCGTGCGCAATAGATGGAAAGAAATAAGAATGCAAAAAATAAGGAAAAGAAACATGCAAGAGGAAAAGCAACGTGGTGCGCAGGCAGGAAATCCTAACCATGCTAGGGTTAAGGTTTTTGATAAGGATTGTAACGACTATAAGCCTAAAAAATAGTATAAATAAGAACCTAGGAGGTCCAGGTTAGTTGTTGGTTAAGTGGCTAAAGATTTTTGATAATTGTTGTTGAAAGTTGTTGAGGTGTAGAAGAGTCGAATAAACTAGATTTGGAGGTTTAGGTCATAGGATGAGGATCCCGGTGTGATCTAGTCTGCCTCATAGAGGTTTCTTAACCTCATCGTGATTTTATGATTGAATATGTAATGCACACAATGCCATATTTTGCACAGACTAAATAAAAGAGAAGAGAAGAAAAATATTTGTGGACGTAACCTCGGGAGGTGGTGAACCACGGTAAAACCTATGTTATGTGTGATGTTTCTTGAATGTTTTTCTTTTTGTTAATGGTTATCTTATGAATGAATGATTAACTAGATATATTAATATGCATGCATGAGGCTAAATATGAAGGAATCTTAGGAATACATGAATCAGTAAAAATTTTAATGCATAAAGAAAGATAGGATACACTCCCAGATCCCCACTCATTCCTATAGTGCAAACACATGGGTATTGTAGTCACCCATAGAGATATCTTGGGTGAGACTGCATTGTGCACCTTATGCGTAGCGTTGCCTTTTGGTTTACCAGGAGGGACGATAGTTTTAGAGAGTTTTATTGGAAAGTTATTCAAATCTAAACCTGGGTCAACCCTAAAAGAAGTAAGAAGTCAGATATCTAACCAACAAATGGTTATGTTGTCAACTGGAACTGCATAGGATTGAGTGGATGAGAACCTTGGAAGAAACAAGTGAAGAATGAAGGTATAGAAGGGAATATTCAGGCCATGGAATCCAACAAAGGTGAAGATCTAAAGATGGTTGAAAATGAAGTAACTTGAGTTTGTGAAGAAGGACAACATAGGACCTTAGTTAACACTGCACAAATATCTCGACAAATACGTGTTTAGCGACCTACATGAGGTATTTTTATGTTATTTCCCGCATTTTTTGCAGGAGTGGTTATTGAGATTAAAATACAACCACCCTACAAATTGAGTTAGACAACTGGAGTGGAATCTTCTGGAGATCGCACAGTTACAACAAGTTAATAACAAATTTACATGCATAATATATTTATGGTTAGAAAGTATTATTGCAGGGTTTATCACCGAATTTGCAATAGATATAGCGAAGTCTGACACTGCAGTAGAGAAGGATTTTCTAAAGGGATTGAGAGTTAGGTACATCATATCATTGTATACTTCAATCAAGATTTTATTATATAACAACGGTGTGATGACCATGGAATCATACAACTAAACTTCCCTGCATGCATGGGGGAAGGGGGGAAGCACTAACAGGAGGCTGAGAAAAGGAGGAAGAAATGGATAAAGGAAAGAAGAAGGAGGCCATGGACCCAATGATGATGGAGGAATACCAGATAAATAAGATAATGGAAAAATCTGGAAAGACGCGTAGTGGAGTACCCTACTAATATAAGATGAATAACAAGAAGAGATCCATAACTGATAGAGAGGGATTGGCGAACAATGAAGAATAGGTAGAGGATCTTCAGGCTGTGACGCAGATTGAGGAAATCCTATGTGAAGCATATGAAAGGAAAAAATGAGGTCCAAGGGTAGGAATAAAAGGAAGAACTCCAATCCAGATCACCTTCAATGTGGAACCTACAACCCCATGTGGGACTAGTACACCAAAAAGAACACCAACATTTGGACAACCAAATTTTAGTGGAAGAACAACAACAAGGAAAGGATCTAGTCAAGGAGTAGAAACTGGAGGAGCTAGTTCAGGAAGTAATAGTCAATTATCTACACTGCATGGAGGTAGTAGTTCAACACAGTTCAAAATGGAAGGCCATGATCTCATGATCAGGATACCAGAATTTTGGGGAGAGGCATCAAAGGACCCTAAAAAGAACTTATTCATTTATGAGAATATCTGGGAAGAAAAGAAGATCACATATGAGGATACAAATCTCCCATAGTTATCTATCACACTAAGATATTGTGCACTAGACTGTTACATGAGCCTAGATGTAAATAATCCACCAAGAGTAACAAGGACTATTGCATATGTGAAAAAACTATTGATAAATCTATTTTAGAAGCCCATCTCAGAAGACCAGTATATGAATGAAATGATTGAAATCAAGAAAAAAACAGGGGATTATGTTTGGGGGATTGATCATAGGTTTAAGATTCTAAAAGGCAAGTTGAAATATGGAATGACTGACATGCAACATAGGCATCTATTTGTGAACTCATTGTTACCACATTTGAAATACCCATTAAGATAGGACAAGCTACACCTCAGTTCAACCAGGTACCACCACCATACAACATTGTGCAACAACATTATAATAATTCACAACCATAGTATAAATCCAGGTGGTATAACTAGGTACCTCAGTACAACGTGCTACAAGGAGATTGAGGTGGATATATAGGTGGAGGATGAGGTAGAGGAGGATTTGGATGAGGCATAGGGCCAATAGTGTACCACAAATTCCAAAAACTAGGACATTATGAAAAGGAATTTCCACTCCCACCAGTGACATGTATGTACTGTCATGCAACAGATCATGACACAGAAGACTGTCTGAAACTCTTGGGGAAGATCAAGTAAAAAAGGAACTAGAACAACTAGAATGTCCAGTGGATTTCTAAAAAATCCAAGGAGGATGGGAGAAACATAAATATAGTCACTCGAGGAGGATCCAAGACAGGAACTGAGGCAGTAAAACAATATCCAACACAACACCATTGGGATAAGAAGAATAATAAACCATAGAAGCAGTTTGATGCATGAAAAGAAAATGAAACATTTGAGGAGGCTAGACAGGATTTTCTCAAGAATTTTTTTTTGTCTACATCAACCATGCAACACACTTAGAACTTACCGATGTACCAAATTCCCTCCTCAATGGACCATACTAGTGAAGGAAAACCTTTAGAGAAAGTAAGTACCATAAAGATTTTTCTGCAATCTTGGGTTAAGTTATTGAATGACCCATCATTTGTTAGGTTTTTACAAGATAATTTAGAAATATGTAACACCAAGGTGGAAGTAAAGTTATAATAGAAAACAATTAATCATCTCCATACAAGAAGAAGGACAAGAAAATAATTTAGATTGAATGCCAACATTGTGGATTTCAATATAGGTGATATTATACTAGACTTACGATCTGAAGTAAATTTCTTACCTAAGAAGACATGGAAGTGTATGGGAGAACCCACACTAGGCTATTCACCTATCTAGTTGAAATTAGAAAATCAACACAAAGTGTTACCAATTGGAAGGTTGAAAGGTGTGACAATAGATTTGGAAGGAGTGCACACTGTGGTAGATTTTGAAGTAATAGAGATAGTAGATGGAGCAACACCTTACCCAACATTGCTTGGATTGGATTGGGCATTTGATAACCAATCTATAATCAACCTGAGGAAAAGAAAAATCACTTTGGAATCAGGTGAATATAGAGTCATTGCCCCATTGGATCCTTTAGAAGGAGAAAGGTTTGTAGAACCCACTTGTTTGGATATGGCGGAAATAAACCAGTTGTATAGAACTACCGCATGAGGAGAGGTTTTTGTTAACCCAACTAAAGATGGGGTACTCAACTTGAGAAGTATTACATCATGTTCTTCTGAATCAGACACATGTTTGTATAATTGGCAACAACGACTACATGAATTTTCCACAAGGAGGTGTGTAAGAATAGACCATGCAGTAAGATGGGTTGGTACAGAGATAATCGAACCTCCCAGTTTTCATGGGTTAAATGACTAAGATAAATTTCTGACAAAATATGAAGAGGAAGTGTTAGAAAATTAGAGGATCTTAGCCTTAGATATGGCACTCAAGGAAACACATGCAAGATGGTGGGTTGTGCACAAAGAAACAATTCAGGATTGGTATCAATGTAAAAAACTATTGTGCATTAGATTTGGTGCAGAGAAGGTGAATAATAAAATGAAGAGGTATGATGGAAAAGGAACACCATTTGAACACTTAGAGAAGTGTAGAACACAGTGGAGGATGACACCACCATAGGAATGGCCTCATCAATTTATCCATACATTGGAAGGAATCCCAGGGAATTGGTATATAGACTAGGATATGATAAGAGGCATTATAGAATGGACATGCTTACACCATAATTTTGTAGTAACCTTCTCATTTGAACATGAGAACCCCGACATTGATTCAGTGCTAAAGTTGATACAGGGAATGATATTTATGGATGAACCATAAGTTGAAATCATGAAAAAATATCAACAACAAAATAGACAGATAATCAAAGAGTTACTTTCATGCTATCATGTGGAATAAGAAGCACCGGATGAAGATGACCTGTGCAACATTCATATTACAAAAATTGAAGGAGAAAGAGAGGTGGAAGGTCTATCTCTAGAGTCAAAAGTATTTGTTGCACCAATCAAAGTTAAGAAAGTCAATATTGGAATGAATGACAAGCCCAAAATTGAAAGTATTGGAGACTATTGGGATGAGAAAAAAGTAGAAAGAATAACAAAGTTACTACGTGAATACAGTGACTCGTTTCCAACAACCTTTAAAGAGATGAAAGGAATATCAAGGGATATAAGTGAGATGAAGATACCCCTCAAATTGAAGCCTAGACCTGTTAGGAAGAGACCCTACAGACTTGTTGAGATCAATTACCACTTCTGAAATTTCCCTCCCCTTTCTATTTTCCCAACTTATTTTTCAATTATGTTTCCCTCTTCTATACCTACCCTCATTCCCCTTTTATTTTCTCCCTTCTCTTTTCCCTTTCTAGTTACTATACTTAGCCATTTTCCAAAAAAGACGAGTTCGCGGGTTGGCGGAATTGCGGATCTTCACCTCCATCCATATTCCCATATCATGAGTCTGACGGACCGTCATTTTATTATGTACTTAACTGGTTTTGCAACCGTAGGTTTGCGGGTTCAAGCTTTCATATTCCAAGTTCCAAAATATCCATTTTGCACCCAAAGACCCGTTATCTACATTATAAATGTCATACTTTCTGTGGGTACCGATCCCCTAAGTATCTCATTTCTCTTGTATTGGGTCTGATCGACTGCAATGCAACACTTAGCCTATTTTTTATCGTTCACAACCACGGGTTCACAGGTTCCCGGGTTGGTGGGCTCACAAAGGTTCCCAAATTCAAATCTCTCTCGTCCGTCCCTACCATATTCATGTTTTTCCCAATATGCATTTAAGTATGGTTTAATGCTAATAACATATCATGTAGGTTCCGTAAATATCACCATTAATAAGAGAAGTGCTCAAGGATATTTTCCATTAGATTGCATTAAAGCATGATTTGCCAAAGGCTATATTATTTTTATCTCTCTCAAAGGATTCATTTTGAGTATTATCATGTTAAAAGAACACTCTCTTCAACCTATGGAAGTAGCATTTCTGTAGTGATACTTTGAACATTTTTGGGAGTGAAGACCATAACTTTCTGTGGTCCAGAGCATGTTCTTACTATTCATCTCCTGCTGCTAAAAAATAAGTGATCTGGACATCCAGAATTGTGCATGCAGGGTGTGTCCCTAAGGTATTCGATTGCAAAGAACTGGTTTCATGGTGCATTGAGAAATATGTATCTATTCAATGGATTATTCAACTTCAAGACCATTCCCCCATCTCTATTTCACCGCAAGTGTTTCGTAAGATGTTGAAGCTCCCTGAGCCAACACTTACCTTCAAAGGAGAGGATTGCAGGGATTTCCTGAAAATACATGAAAATGGCCTGAACCTCTTTCCTGATTTCTTGGAGAATCCCACGACAATCCCATAAGACATTAACAGGATTCAGTTCGACTCATTTAAAAACCCCTTTTGGGAAATCACTTGGTTGTTTACCAGGATGACAGGACAAGAAAACACCTCCACGATTTCCTGCATGATTCTTTATATTTTATATTTTATAGTTAAAGAGAAAGCTATTTTCGATTGGGGAAAACTGATTTCCATTGAAATGTCCTCCCAATTTTCACAGTACAAAAGAGACAAGAAGTTCTTCATGGATTCTTATTTGGTTTTTGCAATAGAATATTGCTGTCAATTAACAAAATTCTCTATCTGTAAGAGGGTGATCTGTGAACTTGATCCAGTTACTTTCTAGTATCAAGCATTGTGGAGACGCAAGGCTTCTTTTCATTTTTATGAAGTGTACAATCATTTCGTTTTAGTTTTCAAAGGAATATGTTTTGGTATAGATACCCCCAGGATATCTAACGAGACAAATAAATTCTTGGATAAAAAGGGGACGTTAGAGAAGATGGAAAATCACAATGTTATCAGGATTTTGGGTTCCAAAGAAAATCCCTCATTTCTTCCATACCATGTATCTGATAAAATGTTTATTACAGAAGTGGCAAGGAAGTATAATTTCTAGCTGCACTTTTTCCATGAGAAACAGAAAAAGCAATTCATACCCTTTCCTTGGAAAATTGGAGACTTTGTATTCAGGAATATAAACAAAATTGATGATTTTGTGGACCACTTCCATGATGTGAATCTGAAATATGTTGAAAAGAGAAAGGGGTTTGACCCTAATATAATTTTTGTAGAACATATGTTGGCAGTCAGATTAAACAATTCATTTATTCATATTATTCTGAGTGAAGAAGAAGACAACAACTTGGGTGCTCTTGCTCACAATGTTGGTGACGTGGAGACAATACTTAGTACTAATGAGTTTTACAAGTAGAAAGGAAAGGGTCCCAGTGAGAAGAGCGTTCATTCTCCAATTGTTACTCCTAAAACTACCACATCTCGGAGCAATGCTCCAATGACCCACCCTACTAGGAAAGCTACCAACAATAGTTTAGGCAGCAGAGGAGAAAAGAATCCCCCTCTGGGAAAAATTGAGAGCTCACACAAGCTTCCTCTAAGAAAAAAGAGGAAAAATGTTATGCAAGAGGAATAATAACACCGCATAGAAAGTGACATTAATAGCTTCTCCCTTGAAGACATGGAGCTCGAGGAAGATATCGAGAAAATTTTTGCTACAATGGATCATCTAGGGAACATGGCCCACCAAAATTCATCATCAGAGATCATTAAGAATGAGACCTTCAATGAAGAAGAGTCATTCGCTTTCCAGAGCGTTATCTTTGACATGGAATCCAATAAATTGATTATTGAAAAATTTGATATGAAGAATAAGAAAGGAAAATATCATTCAAAGGTTGACCTAAGAGATATGTGGCCTTCCTAGATTTCTAAAATTCACATAGTAATCGAAGATTCTCTGGATGGCTCTATGGGTGGTCTAGAAACAGAAAACACGAAGTTGAAAGAAAGGATCAAGGAATTGGAAGACGCCTTAATGCCCCTCCCCTTCCACTTCTTTCCAGTCCTTTGTCAACAGTCAGACCCACCACACCCACTGTCAAATTGAAAGGATATTCAAGCCTACTTACATCAACCGGTATCTATGTAGAAAGAAATATTAAGAAAAGAATGGCATTGATCACAGAGGCATGGGAAGTTTCCAAAAACATTATTTCTTTTGGATCGAGGGTGCATGCCTTCCATGAGTATTTTCAAGATGACCTAAAAAATCGAGAAGGTTTTTACCTTGATGCTATACTACCCTTTGGGAAAAAAGTCTCTAACATGACATAACTAAGGAGAAGAGAGGAGGATTTTCCCTCCCTAGGTTAGATAAAACAATTGAACGCGTGTTGGAAAGAAAAGATTAAAATTTTGAATAGTATTGTTCAAGCATGCATCCAAGCTATATCAAAGAGGGAATAACTATTCAATAGGATCACAGAGATAGAATTAGCCATAAGTACTAACGAATTACAAGAACCCAAATTAATCCTCAACTCAATGTTCCTAACAAAGAAACAACTTGACGAACAAGTTGAGATTTTTAAAAGGTTGTTGGTTGAAAAGTTCTATGGTATACTTGAATATGATGAGGACGACATGGAAAATAGGCTAGTGGACTATTCTGTGAATAATCATGACATTGAGGAAGAATTACATGGTATTTCCCTTGATTCGAGAGACTTGGAGGGTGATCTATTCAACCTCAAAATCTGGCATGAGATAAATGTGGCACCAATTAAAATTTATATTGAAGAATGGTTCAAGAAAGAAATCGACAAATTGACCAACAAGGGGAAATACAAATTTGAGACGATTCCTATAACCGTTAATGAAGATAATAAAAGGAAACCAACAAGAAAGTGAAGATATGAGAGACCATCATAGTAAGTCTATGTTGATCACATATGTCTTTATTTATTAGTTCCTTCATCCAGTTACTCTTCTTCTTTGAATATAAAGGTTTAACTGAAGTATGATAACTTCTCTTTTCTTCTTTATAGGTCTTTATGTTCTTTTACCGCCAACCATATTCCTTATACAAGTTTAATTATTGTGTATATTTTCTTTATGGTCTGCAGGAGCCCCAATCCCAGTCCTTAGGAAAAAAGCATTTTAAATTTCGAAGAATATGTAACAGACTATATATTTTTTAGAAATTTCAAGAGAGATATTTCGAGATCAATTTTGACTATTCTTTGTAACTCTAAGTTTTGACTATAAAGTATTTGAGATTGATCTATTATTATCTTTATTTGAGCTTCCCATGTTTCCACTCTATTAAAGTTCTCTTATGCATGCAGATCATCTTCTTTTTATTTTTATGTGATCATAAATCTTTAGTTTAAACTATGATGGATGTGAGGAAATTTTGCTTATTTTATTTAAATGTTTGAAAGTGTGTGATTCCTAGTCCTTTCTAAGGAACTTTCTCTAAAATAGAAAACAACACATTTTCCTTTTATTTTTATTGCTATCTTTATATTTCTTTGATTACCATGATGGAATTATGCAAAGTCCCTTATTCTGAAGACATAGAGTCCCAAGAAAATTTCAAAGTAAAGAGGAGTACTACCTCTATAAAAATGTAGGGGGATTTACATCCTCGTGAGGTTGTCATTTCGATCCTAACAGATTCAAGCATCAACAAGACTAAATCTAGTGTATAAGCAGAAAGTGAAAGAAAACATGAACATAATGTTGGATGCTGGTATCATAGAACCAATACAAGAATCTGGATGGATCAGACCTATGGTAGTCCAAGAAAAGAAACAAGGGGGGATAAGGATTTGTGTATATCTAAGGAAACTTAATGATGCTTGTTTACATGACCTTTTCCCTACCCCTTTTACAGATGAAGTCTTATAGAATGTTGAAGGTCGGGAAGCATATTCATTCACAAATGGCTTCTTAGGCTACCATAATATCAAAACAAATCCAGAATACAGGTACAAGACTACTTTTGCTACAGAATGGGGATCCTACCAATATACAATCATGCCATTTGGGATGAAGAATGCACCTACAATATTTTCAAGTGTAGTCATATATACTTTTAAGGAATGCATACATCAGTTTCTAGAAGTATATATGGATGACTGAAATGTATATAGTATGTTAAAAGATCATGTATAAGTGTTAAGACTCATGTTGGAAAGATGCATGCAATGTCAGATATCATTGAACATCAAGAAATGCATTTTTGGGACACCTTTTGGAATATTGTTGGGACATATAGTGTGTAAATAAGGTTTACTAGTGGATCCTTCTAAGATCGTAGTCATTGTAAATTTACCACCACCAAAGTCAGTGCACTAGTTAAGAGAAACGTTGGGACATACAGGCTATTACAGGAAATTTATAAAGGGGTATGTGCAGATTATTGCACCAATGAAAAAAATGTTAAAGGACACCAGATTTTAATGGAAGGAAGGCTTCCAATTGGACACCTTAAAAGAAAACATGGTCACAACACCTATCCTAGTATTCCCAGACTTGGAAAAGACATTTCATGTGCATGTAGATGCATTGGCCATAACACTTGGATCAATTCTGGCACAACCAGGAGCAGGGGACTTAGACCATCCTATAACCTTTGCAAACCGAAAGTTGTTTGAATCAGAGTAGAATTACAACACCACGGAAAGAGAAGGCCTAGCCATGGTATATGCACTTCATAAATTCAAGCACTATTTACTAGGTAAACACCTTAAAATGTTCACATACCATTCTGCCCTCAAATATATACTCAACAACCCAGTGTTGGGGGCGAGGATCTATAGATGGCTATTATTATTTCAAAAATTTGACTTCGAAGTGATCGTCAAACCAAAGAAGCTGAATGCAATACCTGATCACCTATCAAGGGTAACTAATGGATAAGAACCTACTAACTTGGAAGACAACTTCCTTGATGCACAATTATTTTCAGTACATGTAGCTGATGAATATTTCGCTGACATTATTGAATACTTAAGTACAAGGGTTTCACCATAATATTTTAGCACTGCACAGAAGAAAAATGTGGTATTTATATTTGCAAACTATCAACTTATTGCGAGACATTTATATAAAATGGATGCAGATAACATTTTGAGAAGGTGTGTATTAGAACATGAAAGGCCCAGAATTTTAGTGGAATCTCGTTAAGGTATAGCTGGAGGACATTATGCAAGTAAATATACCATGCACAAGGTATTGCACATCGGATTATGGTGGCCAATAATCCATAAATATGCCAAGGAATATTGCCATAAAGTGTTGAAGAGAAATCCCCATGCGGACAAGTGGATTCTCTCAAGGTTCCTAGACTCCTAATACCAAGACAGAAAGTGCTTAACATGGACACTAAATTCCTTTTAGATCTAATCAAGCTAATGAATGAAAGAGAAAGAGAAATATATGTACCTTATGAACGACATTTTTCCTTGCAAAGTCCAGGTTGAGCTTCGATCTTGAGCTCCTTGATAGGTCCTTCAAAAAAAACAAAGGTACAAAAGACTTCCTACTCTACTGAGATTAGCTCAAACATAGATCCATCTACTGTAGACAAACTTATATGGAACAAGTACAAGTTTTAAAGAAACAGTCCAAGCATGAATTTATATTGATGAGAACAAAGTGTTACTTACAACCATGGATGTAGTGCAGTAGCTTCACCAAGCTCTCCTTATCCAGACCCTTGCTCAAATAACCCACATACAAGATGTTGATGCCAAAAATGACATCTCCCTCATAAGATAATAAGTTGGATGCTATTGCAATGTCTCTCTTTCTATACTATATGTTTCCTATGAGATCATAGGTTTCATACCTCCAATTTTTCCTCCCCTTTCACCTTGAGAAGGCCTCTTTATATAACCTTGGAAAGACCCAACCATTTGAGAGATATTTGGGATAAGTTGAGGATTTCTCTCCTTAAGTTAAGGATCTTCCCTAAGATCATACCTTGAGATCATATTCGAATCCAACCACCTTCAGATATTGAGGGGATCTTTCCCTCATTCTTCTCAACAAACCAAATTTCACCCAAAAAAGGTAGCGCTCCCCCAAAAGGGGCACCGAAGAGTTATAACGCTCCCCCAAAGAAGGCCAGGGAGCACCAACGCTCCCTGACAATGTATAGGTGGGTTATCCCATCCAAAACCCATTTTTGAGTGGTTCTTTCAGGGGAAAAAGGATTGTACTTCTAGTAGAATGATTCCTCCTCTTGAAAACTAGTCTTTGAGGTGTCCTAAGTGTCCCTGTCATGTCGTCGGAGGCATGACATAGGTAAGAAGGACGTATGATGTTAGCAACACTTATAACACTTGCGGTCAAGATGTGACACTTGCAGACAAGATGCAACACTTACAACACTTGTAATGATGACACTTACGACACTATCGAAGTGAGTAATTTTGAGGTGTAACAGATTGCCCCCCAAAGTACGAAGTTAGAAGACATGATGAATGAAGTACTTTGTAGAATTTTTAAGAAAGGGTATAGACATAGAGAACTTGATAGAATCTGCACACAAACATCCAACAAATATTATGACATGTTTCAAACCCAAGGCAGGCATACCTATGCTTGGGTGATAAATACTTGCAAGATATGGCCGCTATAAAATACACCGTGGATCCATAATTATATTGATAAAAGGTATATCCACCGAGGGTACAGTGTGGATCTATACTCCTATGACTTGAACTGATTGTAGCCATGAAGAATACACAGTGGATCTACGAGATGACAAGACATAGCCATGACCAATACAAAGTGGATCTATGTAACATGTAACAATACATGTGTCATTGTTCAAACGAAACTCCTTCGCAACCTGGGAAAAGTACATATAAGAGTAATGACTAAACCCAGGGTCTTCTTACTGATCTTGATGTAGTATGAATCTAACCATGTGGATAGATGTCCTGATGTCGAACATGGAAAAAACCACTTAATTACCGGTCAACGATGTAAACCATTAACAAGCGTAAGGGAAATCACCATTGATGTCAATGATTCCCAAGGTACCCTAGTAAATTCCAACGAATGTGAATAGAGGAGCTGAAGTCAAACATTCATGGAATCATCCGATCAGAGGTCAATGATGTAAACCCACTGTCAGATGCGAGGAGGCCTACCATTGATTCATGCAGGTCTCAATTTACTAACTAGTTTCTAAGTCTAGTTCTCGGATAATGTGTTGAAGTCGACAAGAATAGACTCATCACAGGAGGGCCTTGATGTATCCCCCATAACGACACGAAATTGACACAGAGATGTAAATTGGTAGATAAAATGAACATGGACTTAAACGAGTATTGGATCAAGATATTTGTGATGGTTGACTCTTGAGGCAAATACTTCCCTTGAACACTGAGGCACAACAACAGAAACATGACATGGACCAAAATACAATGATGCAGTGGATACTGTGACTTTTTTTGAGTGACTCAAAGGAGTAAGAAAAACTCATAGGATTGGTTCAGTGCAGAGGTTCAACGGATTACAATGTATGCAAAGACAAAGTGTCGTGTTCAAGGGAAACTCTAAGAGTGACTGGTAATGTTCTCAACAACTGCTTGGATTGCTTCCTTCAATTTTTCCCCCATCCAGATAGACGAGTACCTCTTTTTAATTTAACAAGCTCGAGGAGGGTAACACATGCTCGATATAACTCACCTTCGGTAAGTTCCTC
The DNA here is from genome assembly GCA_900067695.1 of Picea abies. NCBI lineage: Eukaryota > Viridiplantae > Streptophyta > Pinopsida > Pinales > Pinaceae > Picea > Picea abies. The sequence goes on from CBVK0101517940.1 coordinate 23,980, forward strand.
TTCCTTTGTTTAACAAATTGGAAGAAGTAAGATTTCGGTCCCATATGGGCCCTTCAATGTATAATTGTTTAACGAGTCCAAAGAAGGTAAACTCGGTGATTTTTCATGTCTAAAGAGTCTGAAAAAGAACTTAAAGATGACTCCATTGTTTTCCTTTTTCATAATGTTAGTCTCGTGAAGCCGAAAAAGCGATAAATTATCACTCAAAAGATTCCCTTTAAAACCTTTTAACGAGTGGGAAAGGAAGCAAGATCACTCAACAATCCTTTCAAGTTTAGAGATTCTGAAAATAGATTAAAGACGACTCCAGGGGGTTCATTTTTTGTGTATCCATACAGGTCTGAAATAGAGATAAATGTTTACCCAGACGCATTCTCATGTATTTAAGAGCACAAGAAAGAACAAAGGCTAAGCTCTGTATGCCCCCATCTTGAGATCTAGTGGCTTAACTCTAGAATGATCATCAAAGGCTGGAGACATGCCCTCCAAGCTTCAATTCATTCACCAACTTTGAGGTTGTCACCAATTTCTCTACTAGATGAGAAAAAGGAGAAGGGTGGATGAAAAGAAGGTTCAAGAGAGGTGATTATTTCATTTTTTAACAAGATTGACACAGGAAAATAACTATGCTTAGGGTTCCGGGTTCGATCCCCAGAATGTTGTTTCATTTTTTAACGAGCTTTCTACAAAGAGGAAAACTATGTTCAAGGTTCCGTGTTCGATCCCCAAATTGTTGTTTCATTTTTTAACGAACTTGCTACAGAGAGGAAATCTATGCTCAAGACCTCTATTTCATTTTTTAACGAGCTTGCTACAGAGAGGAAAAACTATGCTTGTGGCTTCTTCTTGATCATGGCTTCCAAGAGGATAATGCTCTGGAAGGAAACCATGTCAAGGGACAAAACTCGGTCATGGATTCCAAGAGATATTCACTGGATGGAAGAAAAATTCTCTGGAAGGAACACATGGCGATGGTCTCGACAGGGGTAAGTAGATTAGACTCCAATAGCCCTACCATGTCAACTACTGGATCTAAATCATCCAAAGTTGAAGTCATGGGAGACAACACTACATAATTAACATGTGGCAGGGGTGATATTGTCTGCATATAAGAACCATTTAGGGAGGTAATCCAGTCAGGACCAATGGATGAAAGTTGATCAATAGTCACAATTCTTCCATCGTGAGGGAAATATATCACATGGATAAGAGTGGATACAATAGACTTCATGGCATAGACATAATACTGCCCAAGGAGTAAAGCGAAATCCAAGGGGTCTCAGACTACCATGACATCAATAAAGATAGTTTTCCCTCCCAAAGTTACGGGAAACTGAGGAAGGGTCCCTAATGGTTGGTTGGTTCTTCTATTAAAATCTAACAGATTCTGTGTAACTGGCACAAGCTGAGGACAACCCAAAGTGACAAGCAACAGAAGACAAAATACTAACGGACACACCTTCATCTATCAGCGTTTGAGGAACATCCCGACCATAAACTTGTACTGTAATCTGGAAAGGAATGTGAGAGGGTAGATGAGGTCCAGTTAGCACACCCCAATAAAAAAGGATGGCCTCATTACTTGGAGGGGGTTTCATGGGAGAAGGAGGAATGCCCCCCGGCATGGTAGATTTTGTATCAATGAGAAAAATGTGGGCAGTATCGGGTTTAATCTCTAGATGGAGAGTAGGATCAACCAATGGTGGACTTGGATCGACCACTTTGGCACTTTTCATAGGAAGAGTGGGATTGACTGATGATGTAACCGAAGCAACCACTTTGGTTTCACCCTCTAACGGGAGAGTGGGATCGACCAAGGATGAAAACAGATCGACCACTTGGGTTACACTCTTTTGATGAAGAGTGGGGTTGATCGATGATGGAACTGGATCAACTACTTGGGTTTGTGGTTCAATCGAGGAGGAAACTAGATTGACCATCTGATCAATTGGACTGACTGGGGATGGAACCAGATTGACCAATCCATCAACTAACGATGGGTCGGGGGAAATTTTACGATAACCTTTTAAAAGTTGAAGTTTTTTCCAAAAGAGAAGAAACCTTGTCCATACGAGGACAAAGGTGAGAGTAAAGATCACCTTTACATAACATGCAAGGGAACTTGATAGTTTTCTTCTTCTTACCAACAATAACATCACTAGTTGATGGGGTATCATCGGCATGACCGACAGAGGTCGATGACATGGAGAACCACATTTCTAAGACCTTGGGAACACCAGGGAAATCGCTCAGAAAATGGTCACCCTTACAAAGACTGCAAGGGAATTTGGGTTTAAGATTCTTTATTTTAATCTTGTTGACCTCATCAACACTCCTAGTACTATTAACAGTAACTGGTTGCTTGGATCCAACATTTTATGTTGTTGGGGCCTTGGTCCTTTTCAGGCTCTTCTTCTTCTTCTCTTTCTGTTTCTTCTTTTTCTGATTAACCTGGCTACTTGCTTTAGAGCTTTCGCTAGGAAAAGAAGGAGAAAGGGAAGGAGACTTAATGGGTGAAGAAGGAAAAAAGTTGACATGAGGTTGATGTTTGGGTGGTGTACTGAAATCTAAAGTATTAGGTGAAGTTGAAACATTGGGAGGATTCGAGATCACCAGAGTGGGGAACAACCAAACTGGTAATTCGATGGTGAGTCCTGAAAGACTCAGTGTGGAAATATACAGAGGACCAAAGTTTCCAAAATAAGGAAAGGTGTAAGGTTCCCCGGGACAAGAGGTTCCTCCATTGGTACTCTCAGGATTTGATTCCATTAACACTTACTTGAACTAAGGTCTACTAAGTAACACAACCAACACATGCTATGAATCTGCAAAGAAAAAAATCAAAGAAAACCTTCCCAGAATGAAACCACTAGTTGGTGATTGAATCCAACATTGCGAGATCAAAATAGGAAGAGTTGGGGATGGAGTGGGTGGATCAGTTATGTTGGAGACCTTCTTAACAGACTTACACCTTGGTGCAAGCTTCCATGTCTTAATTGTGGATTTACCCTCCAAGGAGCCCTAGTGAGTTTGACCAATTTCTGTTCCAGGTACAGTGAGACTTCCCTTCACCATCACCTTGTGTGGGACCCTAAACATTATGGCTACTACGGTCATCAATTCACAGTCATCCCCTGGGTGGGTATAGTCGACAGTCCAGTCCAAACATAAGGGCATTGTATCTAGCCCAAAATCAACTTGAAAGGATTCCACTCTACATTGTGGGTATACCTTCAAGTGACCCCCATAATACGATTCGACTACTACAATCAGTCAAACCACAGAGGGATAATCTCTATAGCTATCCCGAGTGCGACCTCGTGTGTAACCCTTGTGTTAGAGGGGGATCCTAGAAAGCCTATACGACAATTAGATTTCACTCTCCCTACCGCAAGATACTAAGTTTGTTTGATAGCTTTGGAAAGTTATCCTTTCAACCTATTCCAAATCCCTACACCTTAAATTAATGTAGGTTTTCTAACAAAGATGTAAAAAGTTTGATAAATTTTAGTTAAGCGTGGATTTTAGTGGTTGTTGTTTACTCAGAGGTGTATGAGAGTGAATACTGATGATATTATGACTCAGTTCCCAAAACATGCATAAGAAATGATAAGCAGTCTTTTCATTCAATGAATGTTTATTTTAACGGAAGGAGAAGGATTTTCCTTTCACTTTCAAACACCAAGATGAAATGACTTCATGCAATAGTCCTCACTAAGGAATCCAATGTAATGCTAAAATTGTTTATATGTGACTGATAACCAGTAGATATAAAGCTTCCTATGCTAATCAGACTCCAAGTGTTGTGAGATTTAAGAAATCTGTAAGTAAACTTCACATAAACCAAAAGACACCCTTGTGCAATCAAACAAGAGAAAGAAAACCAAAAACTCAAAAATAAAGAAAGGTTTAGATGAGATGACCTCAAAGATCAAATGGAAATGATACAAAAGATCTTTGAATCTCCTTACAAAGTTTTCACTCAATCAGATAAATGAGAAGAAAATGGTAAATTGACTCTAAATCATCAAGGACACAGAGTTATTGCAAAGTAAGGATAAATATCAAAAAATCCAAACAAAATATGATGAATCCTTAGAAGACAAAGCATTGAAGGCCAAAACAAGGATGTACTGAGATGATAAGACTTTGAGAAAGTGTCAAAAACAAAAATTGAACTTTAGATAATGAAACCCTAGAAGGTGTTGCACAAAAAAGGGGTACCGCGTCGGTGTAAGGGACACCAGAGAGTTATAACACTCTGTGTAGGGACAAAAGGGAGTGCCATCACTCTAATGACGTGGGAAGGGGAGCGCTGGTGTCTTAAAGTCCAGAAAAAAGCTCAAAAAACCAAAAACTCAGTAAAATTTTGGCATTCACAGTGTATGTGATGGAATAAGGATTCAATAAACATATTCAATTAGACATATGGGATGAACAAGGTCTAAAAAGAATTAAGGGTAAGACAAGTTCGATTATTTGTCAATATGGTCGCCAATTTCTGTTGAAGAGAAATCCCCCTGCGAACAAGTGGATTCTCTCGAGGTCCCTAGACTCCTAAGACCAAGACAGAAAGTGTTTAACATGGACACTGACTTCCTTATATATCTAATCAAGCTAATGAATGAAAGAGAAAGAGAAAGATATGTACCTTATGAACGACGTTTGTCCTTGCAAAGTCCAGTCCGAGCTTTGATCTTGAGCTCCTTGATAGGTCCTGAAAAACAAACAAAGGTACAAAATACTTCGTACTCTACTAAGATTAGCTCAAACATAGATCCATCTACTATAGACAAACTTATATGGAACAAGTACAAGTTTGAAAGAAATAGGCCAAGCATGAATTTATATTGATGAGAACAAAGTGTTACTTACAGCCATGGATGTAGTGCAACAACTTCACCAAGCTCTCCTTGTCCAGACCCTTGCTCAAATAACCCACATACAAGATGTTGATGCTTCAAATGGCATCTCCCTCATGATATCATAAGTTCGATGCTATTGCAATGTATCTCTTTCTGTACTGTATGTTGCCTATGAGATCATAGGTTTCATACCTCCAATCTTTCCTCCCCTTTCACCATGAGAAGGCCTCTTTATATAAACTTAGAAAGACCCAACCACTTGAGAGATATTTTGGATAAGTTGAGGATTTATCTCCTTCAGTTGAGGATCTTCCCTAAGAGCATGCCTTGAGATCATATTCGAATCCAACCACCTTCAGATATTGAGGGGAGCTTTCCCTCATTCTTCTCAACAAACCAAATTTCGCCCATAAAAGGTAGCGCTCCCCCAAAAGGGGAACCAAAGCATTATAACGCTCCCCAAAGAAGGACATGGAGTGCCAGCGCTCCCTAACATTGTATAGGGGAGCGCTCCCCTCCAAAACCCATTTTTGAGTGGTTCTTTCAGTGGAAAAATGCTTGTACTTCTAATAGACTGATTCCTCGTCTTCAAAACTAGTCTTTTAGGTGTCGTAAGTGTCCATGTCATTTCCTCGGAGGCATGAGATAGGAAAGAAGGCAGTATGATGTTAGCAACACTTATAACACTTGTGATCAATATGTGACATTTGCGGAAAATATGCGACACTTACAACACTTGTAATGATGACACTTGCGACACTATATAAGTGAGTAATTTTGAGGTGTAACAACAGATTATTGCACCAATGAAAAAAATGTTAAAGGACACCAAATTTCAGTGGAATGAAGGCTTCCAACAAGGATTGGACACCTTAAAAGAAAATATGGTCACAACACCTATCCTAGTATTCCCAGACTTGGAAAAGACATTTCATGTGCATGTAGATGCATCGGCCATAACACTTGGAGCAATTCTTGTCCAACCAGGAGTAGGGGACTTAGACCATCCTATAACCTTTGCAAACTGAAAGTTGTTTCAATCAGAGTAGAATTACAACACCACAAAAAGAGAAGGCCTAGACATGGTATATGCACTTCATAAATTCAAGCACTATTTACTGGGTAAACACCTTAAAATGTTCACATACCATTCTGCCCTCAAATATCTACTCAACAACCCAGTGTTGGGGGCGAGGATCTATAGATGGCTATTATTATTTCAAAAATTTGATTGTGAAGTGATCGTCAAACCAGGGAAGATGAATGCAATACTTGTTCACCTATCAAGGGTAACTAATGGAGAAGAACCTACTAACTTGGAAGACAACTTCCCTGATGCACAGTTATTTTTAGTACAAGTAGTTGATGAATATTTCGCTGATATTATTGAATACTTAAGTACAAGGTCTGCACCATAATATTTTAGCACTGCACAGATGAAAAATTTGGTAGTTATATTTGCAAACTATCAACTTATTGCAGGACATTTATATAAAATGGGTGCAGATAACATTTTGAGAAGGTGTGTATTGGAACATGAAAGGCTCAGAATTTTAGTGGAATCTCGTGAAGTGAGATCGGAAGAGC
>CBVK0101517943.1:0-13863 GCA_900067695.1 Picea abies
CGAAAAATCCTGACGGATCATTGACCTCAACAACCAAGATACACAAGAATATGGTGATAATATATAAAGTTAGCACTTTCAATAGCATAATCCATCAATATTCATAACAAATATGCCCATGGAATAACAATTCAAATATTTTCAAGACATTAATTGGACAAGAAAAGAGTATTTATATTAAAATATAATCAGTATAAGTGTATGAATGAAAATATTTTGTGTCAGCATGGTTCAGAACCGAGAAACTAAGTCCCTTCCAGTTGGGCCTCCACCACTTCAATCCTCCACCAAAGGCAAGTTCATATAAGAGAGACAATGAGGTTATCAATCAAGTAGAGAAGATCTTGGGGGATGAACAATGTGTTCATACTTAAAAGGACAAAGGGATGCAGACTCAATATCAAGTGAATAATTTCTCCAAAGTAACTTTTCTCTCAAAGTTGAATTCTTCTCCTCTTTTCCACATCTTGGATATAGCCTATTTATAGCCTTCAAATGGAACTAAAGGGCCAAGTCGAAATGTTTCCAATATATGGAAGGTCAAGGATCATGGATCTCGTGACGTGACATGAAAAAACAACACTATTTTTTATTTTGGGCACAAAACATGATGTAGGTGGGTTGTAATGATGCAACCTACGTATACGCATGATGTGTAATAGTTAGGGCACATATATCTGGAAAAATACTATTTTTATCTCTGAGAACTGCAAAAAGGGACTTCAAGTCTGCATAGGAAAATGGAAAAAGGCCTTTTGAGAAAATTTGCATAGGGTGAGGAAACTCTTGCTATAACAGAATTGTAATGATGAAGATCATATGATTGACTTTTTTGGGGGATGAAAAATCCACTTTGACAAATGACAAAAATTTGCGCTCAAAGACACTTTTTAATAGTTCAGGTCTCGTTCTTGCTACTACTTTGCTGAACTTTAGTTTTTTCATTTTGTGTGTCATATATGTTTTATAAGATTTTAGTTCATCCATAGAAGTTGAAGTAATGTGTTAGTAGCACATAATTTTAAATAATTCACATTTCAGGAGCTTAACACAATTTAGGAGCTAGGAGGACCAATCTTCTTCTAAGATGCATTTAAGAATCACCGCAATACCTTCATATGATGTGGTTAATAAATCAGATTATAGAAGGAACTTCCATGATCATGTTTTAGTTATAAAATAAATAATCCCAATATAAACAAGCTTGTATGGTATGTGCGATGAAATTTGTTGGTGACATAAACAAACTTGATTACGACTGCGACATGAAACAAATCAAGCATGGTAGCTATTAGTCATCAGTTACTCATTGAGGTGTGAAACACTTAATCATTGTAAATGACAAGAGCCTTACTAATGAGCACAATGAGGAGGAATACAACTAGAAGAGAAAATTATGGGCCTCAAGGAGAAGGTGTGTCTTTCTCATAGGGTTAGTGTCAGAGAGAGAAAGAATATCACTATTGATGCACTCATTATGGATGAGAGGTTGGCACCCTTCTATTTATGTATCAATGACAGAAGATGGAAACTTGTTAACAATTAGTGCATCAACGAGGGAGAGATGAACCTCACCAATACGTAGTGTATTTGGGAGAAAGGGAAGAGTGTTATCGATATGTGTTGTATTGACGAATGTGAAAGGAGGTCATTCAATGAAAGGCACATGCATAGCGAAGGTAACCATGTGAACATTTATTGTTTACCGATGTTTATTACGCGAACTTCGCCAGTGATAAAGATGTGTGTCAATGAGGTTTAGCACAAGTACGTTAGCATATCAGAAATGTTTGAGGGAAGGTGGTTGATGTTTTGATGAAGAAATCACTAGTGCATATATATTGGCTATGCCATTGAAAAAAACAATGTGTTCATCGGTACGCTATGTATCGATGAAGGAAGAGGTAAATCGTCGAGGTGTTAATCGATGAGTCAAAGTGATCTGAAGAGAAACTGGAAATGGTAAATTGGGAAGAGTGGGAGGAAAAACTTGGGCTTATGCATTTGCATGAGAGAGTGTGTGTAAGGGTTCTAGTAGGAAGTTTTGAAAGAGGAGGCGGGGGGAAATTTCTTCTTTTAGAGAGATAATAAGAGAAGAATATTGGGAGGTTGTTGTGCGCATGAAAAACCTCCCTAACCCCTCAAGTAGATAGAATAACATGTCTTTCTATGTAATAAATGTCGACACTAGTATATAAAGTTCCACTTCTATAAATATCTTCCTCTAGAATGTCCTCTAGAACATTGAAATAGTATAAATAGGAGTAGAAAGCATGGAAACATTTTTTCTTGAAAATAATTGTGTACTTGAGATCTACTCTACTAGAGGTTTCCCCCTCAAAGAGGCAAGTGAACTTTGATATCAATAAATAAAGGTATCATTTTTTGAATCAATTGTGTCATTGCTGATAAGGAATCTACTCTATTTTTCTCTTTTTGTTGATAATTGTTCTAAAATTTCCATTTCCTCTATGCATAACAACATCTAGACCTTACAAGTGGTATCAAAGAAATTTCCTCTATAGAGGTTTTAGAAAAAAAAAAATCAGGCTAGAGGTGTATGTTGTCGACATCTATAAATCACAACGATCTATTGTTCGGTAGGTACAACTGTGGTCGGGGAGGACTACACGTAGGAAATCCAAATTATTTCTGTAACATCCCCATCGTTACGACTACGAGTGAAGCAGAAGTGATTTTTTTTTTGTTAAATGGGAAGAAGGCGATGATGACAATAGTTTAACCACACCACTGATGACGAACGCAAGCATGCAGTCTAGGCAATAGGAAACTATGAATCCACACACTAACATAAGGGCAACTGGGCATAACATGTGTAGAACAACAAGAGGAACAAATATCCACCTGACACAACATGACCTTGCCTACAAGCTAAGGGACAACATCCCCATACAGACACAACGACCTTGATGACCAATGACTAGAACCTCAAGGCGTGCAAACCAAAATTATGAAGGCGTAACAACCTAAGCGCTAACAATAGCTCACATCGGCCAACAACAACCACACGGAAGGCACATACCTTGGCCAAGTTATCCTTCGCCTCTATACCTTAGGGAGAGCAATGATCCCCTCATCTTGAATCATGTCATCCCCAGGGGATAGATGCGACTATAAACTTGGCACGACACATCCTATCTAGACCGAGGACTCCAGATAAATACGATGTGCTAGGAGGCGAAAAAATTGACACAATACTACACCCACACCCCAACAATAGGTCGACGAGACACAAGAGGATGACAACAAAGGAAGACGCTAGTGAACACATGACTTCGTCAACAACCCAACCCTTTAATCACATCTGAATTAGTCGATAATTACAAATTCTACATTAACCGTAAATACAATCTACCTGGGAAATTCGAAATTGATCCATAATTACAATCTAACTCGACAATTAACATTGTATGGCCCATTAACAACATCATTTTAGGTTTCTACAAGTATAATACTTATTAACAAATTAATTTACGACATGCCTTCTAGCCATAAATCGTACTAAATTAACAAGTTGTCTATTAACACTAAGAAGAGTTGATGAGAAATGACCATGCCATTTAAGCGGACTAATTTCATGCGGTTAGTGGTTTAAAAAAAAAAAACGTCAATTCGACGCTACTCGACGAATTTTAATGCTATATTATTGTTTTAATATTAAATGTCATATCAGGCTAATCAATGCACACTGGATGTTAATATTAACTAAACCCTACAACATTAATTATCATTGCTAAATAAGAAAAGGAGGAACGTTGTCCAGAAATAATAAGGCCAATTAAAAATGATGTTAGGCAAAGTAAAAGAAGAATCGCAAGCTTCATAAAGGTGAAATCACAGTCTCATAAAGGTAAAATTTCACCATGCAGCAAAGTAACAATTAGATTTTTATGAAAGGGCAACTCGCAATCTTCTGAGGGAAAATCACAGTCTCAACAGAGTTAGCCAATTAATCATTGGCTTGCACTCCATTGTCATAATATTTTTTAAAAAAGGGCATAGGTAATCAAGCAAACACAAATGCCATCCTAAAAGAAAAACGCAGGCTATGTCATACACCATCAGGATATATAAGAACACGAGAAATATCCAAAATAGATATTGTAGGTTTAAGGAAGGAATCACACCAACCGTAGAAAAAATGTAGGTAAAAGGAATAATGAAGCAGATGAAAACATAGATGTAAAGGATTAATTAAAAGCAGTTACACAGTACAACTCATAGTGGTAAAGGGTACTACAATAATTTTGTGGGTACAAATCACAGTTGTAATGGGGCAAGTAAGCTGAGTTTAAACATTCAAAATGCTCAGAAGTAAAATTTGTCTTGATCAATATACAATGGTTGTCTAAAATGAAAAACGTGAGGCTTGTCGAGCACTTGGAAATCTAAACAACTGACCAGAAAAAAAAAGAATTCCACTGGGAAAATATCGTGGTACCATACACACAATAGAAAAGAACTATAAGTCATTGTACATTAAAGGAAGTTATATATATATATTCACAATGCCATCAAATATAATTCGTAATTTCCATTAATTAAAATCGTATTTCCATTAAATGAAGTCATGGTACATTATTCACCAAAGAAAGTAAATGTAAAATCACTGGTCTACACAATCGAAATGAGTTGATAAGTTAAGACGGACTGGGGCAAATTTGCCAATGATACACCTAGCCATGAAAATGCAATTAGGAAAAATGTAGAGAAATCAATCGTGGTAATAATGGAGTCTCATATGGCATTGCCTGAGTATTACATCTATCAATGGAAACATGATCAAGAAAAAAAAATGCAGACACATTAAATACCGTTTCTTTTCACTTAAATGGGAATCAACAAAAACACCAACACCTTATAGATATTACGATTTCACTCAATGAGCATCTCACTGTCAAAAATGTATTCAATGAATTTAAATGCATAAAAATATATATATATAACCGCAGCCCAAACAAATGTAAGGGTTGTCAACACGAGAACAAACGTCGGCTAAACTCGTTCTCAAGTAAATTAAAGTATGAAGGTAAATCACAAGAAACGAAGATGAACAAGGAATAGGGTAATCATTTTCCAGAAGGCGCATTGACCATCATTCAATCAAGAACAATCAACATAGGCAGATGACTAGCATGAACATCCTTCGCTCATCATCCACGCACAAAAAAGAAGGGTGTTTAGATTCATAGGTCTATTAACACTGAAGTGACGACCCTAGATCAGGCTCCTGGCTGACTGCATAGGCATGGACTGATGAGCTAGGGATGAAGGAAAAAATAAACCACAATCATCACAAATCAATAAACCATAGGATGGTCAAGACAGGAAGGTATCGAAGGCTATGGGAATCAATCAACATCGAGCCAAAGGCTATGGGGGAAATTTCAGTCATCAAGTAGAATGCTAAGACAATAATTTTATTTACCCAATTAAACATACAAAACTAAAAGCATAAATCATACTAACAATCTACCATATAGAAATAAATGAAGCATACCATAGCTCAAGTCACCTACTCTGATTTGATGTCCCACGCACTCCGTGAAACTCCCTCTTGTCAATCGATGACACTTCACCGGTACATCCCAGCCAACGTTGGGGGTACTCTTATTCCCACTTGTCCCCCCGAGCCGCAAAGGGGCCATGCACACTAACCAGAGAATCAACTAGCTCCCAGCTTGCCTTGCAAGGTCGAGCTACCACTCCTCACCGAGCTGGGTATCCCAACTCCCACAAGCTAAATCAATCAATTATAAATTTATACAGTGTAAATTTATGCATAACAGAAGATATCCATCATCCTTCTCCTCCCTCTATTATATAGAGTTTCGAAGTCCCTTACCTTCACAAAATCCCATTTAATTTAATGTTTAATAATTTAATTCATAAAAATCCTCCCCGTACATGTCACCCATCCCCTTCATTCCTCCATAAATTAATTTCATTAATTAATTAATTACCCCTATTTCCCTCACCCACCTAAAATCATTCCTAGAATCGCTCCTAGGTGTCCTCATATTCCCTTACAAGTTTTAATGACTTTCACCCTTATTAATTTACTAGTTGAGTTTAATTTATAAAGTTCTTAAATGCTAGATACCTCACTAAGTTAGACTTTCTTCTTTTTTCCTTGTGTTTCCCCTTTCTTTTTATGTTTCCTTCTTTTTCCTAGTTTTCTAATTATTTTAGATTTCTCTCTTTCCCTTTTTATTTAAAACTCAATTTGGCAGGTGTAGAAAATTAACTTTTTCCTTTTTCCCTTTTTAGTTAATAAATTTTAATTAGTAAAAGTGACAAACAATTATTCCCCCAAAATATTTTTATAAATTAAAAGAAATAATCACCCCCTTCTCGACACGTGATTAATGATGATTATCAATTTTATTTTTTTTATCTTTATTTTTACAAACATATTTTTCTTTTACCACAAATTTCCCCTAGACCTAGATTTTAATTTTCGAGGTTGGGTGACATTTTATTAGGAAAATTGTTTAAATTTTTTATTATCACGTTATTCATCCTAAGACCATATAGTTTTATTCATTTATTAATTAACAAAACGACATTCCCTTCAGGACGCACTACGTTCTCCAAGGGTTCCACTTGCCTCTTTCAATTTTTCTTGCATGATATGCCCTTCAGGATGCACCACGTGCTCCAAGGGTGCCACTCGCCTCTTTCCATTTTTCTTGTGTGACATGCCCTTTAGGATGCACCATGTACTCCAAGGGTGCCACTTGCCTCTTGAATGACTTGGTAGACATAAAAAACCCTTGGAGTCAATACTCTGTCAGGTGATCTTCTAGGAGACTAAGCGCCTCTAAGGAATAAGGACCCTGCCTTATTGCACACCGCTTACAATAATCGTGAGTGACTGTCACAGTCGGCCCTCATGACATTGTGGGTCTTCTCGAACTAGGTAGTCGTTAACCTACAGTTCGATACATAGTGGGAGTGCTAGTAGGCTGTGGTAGGGTTGTTGTCCACACTTCTCCCTCAACATCTCTCGTAGTCATGCGTGACCCCTCTACTCCACATGTGAGTCTGGTTGGCAAGATATCATCAACGAATCATGTCATAAATATATCCATAATCATATCGTCTAATCATATGCACTAATATAACATATAAAACAATCAAACCCTAATAGTTCACTCCCTCAATGCCTCTACATCCTCGAGGTCCAAAATCCTTCACACTCAGTAAAACTGAGTCAATAGAACCTATCTATGTCAATGCAACAAAACAACGTGTCATCAACCCATAACGCCTCATAATCAAAATCAAATGCTAAATAGTATAATAATTTGGATCACTTGTGAGAAAGTGTCCTCAAAGAATAAGTTCGCTCAGTATGCGAAAGAGAGGGATGTTACATACACCCCCTTTTGGTCAAAAATTTGTCTCGAAGTTTCACAATATAAGTGCCAAAATAATGTGTATTATAGTATCATAAGTCTATCTATCAAACAAAAATGGAAACTGTTGGCGCATATCATATGCATCCTCCTAGGTCGTCGAGTGCGGACTATAGTTGTCCCACTATACCTTGACCTGATCTACTGTTCAACATCGTAGATGTCGAATGCGATGATCCAGGATGCGGATTGGCTCATCCATGAGCACCCCCTCGTCTGATACCAGCAAGGAACTCATGTCAATAACATGTGTAGGATCACTAATATAATGTCTCAAAACAGATACGTGAAAAATATCGCGCATACACCTAAAAGAATTAGGAAAGGCTAGTTCATAGGCCATGGGCCCCTTCCTCTCCACAATCGAACTCTTATGCGGTTTTACTCGCAAGAAGACTCGATCACCAACTTCGTAAATATGGTCAACACGGTGCACATCGACATATCTCTTCTATTGATCCTACGCTTCTTTGATCCTTTGTCTTATTGTTTGCACTTTCTTTTCCATTTCTTGGATCGCTTTTGGTCCCACTAGGACCCTATCCTCAAGTTCATCCCAACTCAAAGGCGTCTGACACGGTTGCCCGTAAAGAAACTCGAAAGACACCATCTTAATGGTGCTTTGATAACTATTGTTATAAGTGAATTATAATAGTGGCAAGAATTCCTCTCAACTCTTTTGTTGGTCCATCACGTACATCTGCAACATGTCCTCCAAGGTCTAGATCATTCATTCGGTCTACTTGTCAGTCTCTAGGTGATATGTAGTGTTGAAGTTAAGTTTGGTTCCCAAGGCCTCTTGGAAACTAGTCCAAAATCGTCCAATAAACACCAATACTCGATCTGATATAATCCTCTTAGGCACACCATCCAGCCTCACAATCTCACTGATGAAAACTCTAGCTATGTCAGGTTCCTAATATGTCATACGCACAAGAATAAAATTAGCACTCTTTGTCAGAGTGTCGACTACCACAAAAATTGAGTCGTGCCTCCTTGCCATTAGTTGTAATCAAGCAATAAAATCCATTGAAATAGCGTGCAGTTGTAGTAATCTTGTTGGATGTCAATGTTCATCTTTTACCTACTGACACTCTAGACATCTGGCCACATAGTTGACTATGTATGCCTTCATCCCTTTCTAGAAGAATAAGGTTTTAAGGTCCACCCTCATCTTCGTGAATCCCAGGTGAGCCATGTACACTACTCTATGAGCCTCGTTTAGGATCAATCTCCTCAACTCGTAGTTTGGTGGTATGTAAATCTAATTTTTAAACCTCAATAATCCATCATCTTCAAATGTAAATCCTTCAAATATTGGTACCATCATTGTGTTTTGTCTGATAAAACCCTCGACCTCTTTGTACCAGTCATCATCACGCTGTAAAGTTAGAATATTTTCATGTAGATTTGTCTGAAGAGGCAACACTGAAAAGCTATGTGGTCTCTGAATCGATGCATCTTCCACTCAGTTCATTGTTCCTTTTATGTAAGTAATCTCGAAGTCGTACATGCTAAGCAATTCCGACCAATGTCCTTGTCACACGTTTAGGCCACTTTGCGTAAATATGTGATGTAGCCCACAATGGTCCATCTTTACTTCAAATTTTCATCCAACAAGGTAGTGTCTCCAAACCTTCAAGGCATATACAATGGCTAACAACTCCAAATCATGCATCGCATAGTTTTCCTCATGCCTTCTCATTTTCCTCAAGATGTAAGTGATCACTCGACCATCTTGCATCAGGACTGCGCCTAAGCCTTCCTTGGATGTGTCATTGCATACCAAGAAGTCTGCATCCATGTCCAAGACTTTTAGTATCGGTACCATTTTCAACAACTCCTTGAGCCTCCTAAAAGCTTCCGTGCATTTCTTGATCCAACAAACTTCTTGTTCTTCTTCTGCAACTCTGTGATCGGATTTTCTATCTTTGAAAATCCCTTGATGAACTTTCAATAGTATCCTAATGAAGCTACTCATTTCTGGGACATTTGTCGATGCAGGCCATTCCATAATAGCCTTGACCTTTGTTGGATCCATGACGATACCTTTGTCAGAGATGGCATTCCCTAAGTAGTTAATCTTTTATTGATAAAATGAGCATTTGGACAACTTCCCAATCAATTTGTGCTCTCACAAACATTGCAGTACCAAGTGAAAGTGCTCTTCATTCTCCTCCGTCATCTGAGAGTAAATCAAAATGTTGTCAATGAATACTTGGACGAACTTTTCCAAGTACTCGCAGAACACCCCATTCATCAAAATCATAAATAACCCTGGGGCATTTGTCAGTTCAAAGGGTAAAACAGTAAACTCGTAATGTCCAAACCTCATCTTAAAGGAGGTATTAGGGACATCATCCTCCTTGATCCATAGCTAGATATACCCTGATCGCAAATTGATCTTTGAGAACACCATCACAACCTTCATCTAATCAAACAAATCATCTATCCTCAGAAATAGATATTGATTCTTGAT
The DNA here is from genome assembly GCA_900067695.1 of Picea abies. NCBI lineage: Eukaryota > Viridiplantae > Streptophyta > Pinopsida > Pinales > Pinaceae > Picea > Picea abies. The sequence goes on from CBVK0101517943.1 coordinate 9,922, forward strand.
CGTTGCCTTTTTCAATTGACAACAGTCAATGCAGAGCCTCCATGACCCATCCTTCTTTCGTATGAAAATAGCAGGCGCACCCCATAGTGACACACTTGGACGTATCAGTCCCAGGTCCAAAAATTCCTTCAGTTTCATTCTCAACTCTTGTAACTCCAGGGTTGACATCCGATAAGGAATTATAGCTATCAGTTTAGTCCACGGTTTTAGTTCTATAGTAAATTCCAATTCCCTCACCAGCGACATTCCAGGTAACTCCTCTGGGAAGACGTCCACAAATTCTCTCACCATAGGAAGGTGTTCTAGACCTTCCGCTACTCCCTTTTCTTTTAATGCAAGGATTGCATAAAGCTTACATCCCTTGCACATGCTCTTTCATAGCTGCAAGGAAGATATGAACCTCAGGGAAACTCCCTAGTTTCCTCCTACAATCATGTGTCTCTATCCCTCATCATCGACCAAGCTTAATCGTTTCATCTTATAGTTGAGTATCGCCTCATGCGATTCCAACTAATCCATATCAATCACAACGTCATAAGATCCTAAGATCACGATGTACAGGTTGGCCCTGGTGAAAAACTCTCCCAGGTTAAGGGTACAACCCATAACCTTTCCTTCAACCTTCTATTTGGATCCTAAATCCATCTCTACAAAGCTAAAATTAGTCAGTTCGACTTCCTTTAACTTAATCATTTTTAGCGCTGCACTAGAAATGAAACTATCGATAGCATCGGGATCTGTCAAAATACTAAGGGTCTGGTCAGCAATGATACCTGACGTCTCGAGCACATTCGTCTGGTACTCTTCCTAGCGGGAATTCATCGCTACATGAATCTGATGGGCCTTGCCCATATCTCCCACGGTAGTGGGTCCGACTGATCTAGATTCTCTAGTCCTCTCCACAGGGTAGTCGCACTGGTAGTGTGGCTCCCGACACGTCCAACACCCCTTCTTCATTTCAGTACGCATGTTACCTGAAGTAGAAGATGATGGCCCACCGACCTGGAATCCTAGTTTATTCTGTTGAATAGGCCTAAACTGTTGTTGATGCAGTGGTCCTCAATAAGGTGTCCTCTGCTGAGGCATTGGTCGTCGAGGTGTAGTGAGAGTGGATTCCCTCTAGAAGCCACGATATCATGGTGTATGTCTAGCTGGTGTCTGATGTTGCTGCACACCAGATGACACTTGCCCTACTAGTCTCACTGGAGTCCTACTCTTACCACTGCTGATAAGCTCCTCCTCTGTTATGACGACTTTCTGGATGACATCATGCAAGGTTTGAGGCATCAGAATCCTAACCTTTGCACGTATGTTTCCATTGAGGCCAAATAGGAACCTATTGACCTTAATTTTCTCATTATTAAGATGTAGATCATATCGAAGCAGCTCCATAAAATGGGCCTCATACTCGGGCATCGTCCGACCACCTTGTCATAAGGCATTGAACTCATTGAGCTGACGCTCAATGAATTCCTCTGATAGGTACCTCTCTCAAAACTGTTCCTTGAATAGTTCCCATGACATGTCTTCAACGACCATGTTCAGTTGCGGCAGGAGCATCTTCCACCATAGAAGAGTGCTCCCCTTCAGTTGAAAGACCTCTATGTGAACCTTCATGTTGTAGGTGTAGTCCTGAAGTGCAAAGCACATCGCTATATTCTCCAACCATGCCTCGATGGTTGCATCATCTGGGGCACCATAGAACTCAGGAAATTTGACCTTCTTGAGCTCACAGTGAATGATACCCGTAAGGACCGAAGCACATGGTGGACCCCCAAGGGTGCTAATTCCCTGGCCTCATCTCTGTCCAAATGGTTGATTAGTGCCTCAGACATCCACTAAAAAGACCTCATCATTCCAATCACATCACCCACCGCTATCTTCTCCTGCCCGGCAACCTGTTCATCTCCCTAGGGGTTAGACCCCTTAGGCATGGATGCTACTGGAGACGTTACGCCTCCTCCCTGAGAACCCCATCGTCTACCTTTGTGGCATCCTCTAGCCATGATTACTTTCACGAATACAAGTCAACTCAATTAGCAACATTATAATCAAAATCATATCAACGAAAGTTGTAGTGATCCCAAGTCATGAGTTGAACCTGCTCTGATACCACATGTAACGTCACCATCATTACGACTACGAGTGAAGCAGAAGTGAATTTTTTTTTTGTTAAAAGGAAATAAGGCAATGACAACAACAATTTAACCATACCACTGATGACAAACACAAGCACACAGTCTAGGAAACAGGGAAGTATGACTCCACACACTGGCACAAGGGCAACTAGGAATAACATGCGTAGAACAACAAGAGGAATGACTATCCTCCCGAAGCAGCATGACCTCACCTACAAGCTAAGGGAAAACACCCCCATCCCGATGCAATGACCTTGATGACCAATGAAAAGAACCTCAAGCCACATGAACCAAAAGTATGAAGGCGTAACAACCTAAGCGCTAACAACAACTCATATCGGCCAAAAACAAGCACACAGAAGGCACAAACCTTGGTCAAGTTATCCTTCTCCTATATACCTTAGGGAGTGCAATGATCCCCACATCAGGACTCATGTCATCCCTAGGGTATAGACGTCACTATAACCTTGGCGCGACACATCCTATTTGGACCGAGGACTCTAGATAAATTCGATGCGCTAGGAGGCGAAACAATCGACACAAGACTGCACCCACACCCCAACAATAGGTCGAAAAGATGAAAGAGGACGACAACAAAGGAAGACGCTAACCAAAACATGACTTCATCAAAAACCCAACCTTTAATCACGTCTAAATTAGTTGATAATTACAAATTCTACATTAACCTTAAATACAATCTACCTAGGCAATTCAAAATTGATCCATAATTACAATCTAACTCAACAATTAACATTGTATGAACCATTAACAACATCATTGTAGGTTGCTACAAGTATAATACTTATTAACAAATTAATTTACAACATGCCTTCTAGCTATAAACCATACTAAATTAACAAACTGTCTATTAAAACTAAGAAGAGATGATGAGAAATGACCATGCCATTTAAGCAGACAAATTTCATGCGGTTAGTGGTTTACAAAAAAAAAAACATCAATTCGATGCTACTTGATGAATTTTAATGATATCTTACTGTTTTAATATTAAATGTCATATCAGGCTAATCAATGCACACTAGATGTTAATATTAACTAAACCCTACAACATTAATTATCATTGTTAAACAAGAAAAGGAGGAATGTTGTCCAGAAATAATAAGGCCAATTAAAAGTGTTGTCAGGTAAAGTAAAATGCATGGGTAATGGATAGCAGTTTTTTAAAAGTAGAATCACAAGCTTCATAAAGGATAAATCACAGTCTCATAAAGGTAAAATTTCGCCATGCAGAAAAGTAACAGTTAAATTTTTTTGAAAGGGCAACTTACAGTCTTCTGAGGGAAAAATCACAATCTGAACAAAGTTAGCCAATTAATCGCTGGCCTGCACTCCTCTGTCATAACGGTTTAAAAAAAAGGGCACAGGTAATCACACAGACACAAATGCCAGCCCAAAAGAAAAGTGTAGGCTATGTCATACACCATCAGGATATATAAGAACACAAGAAATCTCCAAAATAGATATTGTGGGTTTATAGAAGGAATCACGCCCACCACAGAAAAAACACATGTAAAAGGAATAATGAAGCAGATGAAAACGCAAATGTAAAGGATTAATTAAAAGAAGTTACAGAGTACAACTCGCAGTGGTAAAGGGTACTATAACAATTTTGTTGGTACAAATTGCAGTGGTAATGGGGAAAGTAAGTTGATTTTAAACATTCAAAATTCCCAGCATTAAAATTCGTCTTGATCAATATACACTAGCTATCTAAAATGAAAAACGTGAGGCTTGTCGAGCACCTGGCAATCTAAACAAAATACAGAAAAAAAAAAAAAAAAAAAAA
>CBVK0101517959.1:0-13866 GCA_900067695.1 Picea abies
CAGTTTCGAAGTGGTTGGATAAGTTACCTCTGCTAAATTTCTTCTACCTCTTGACAACCTCTGGAAATTTACAGAGCGTTAACATAGTCAACAACACATTGGTTCAACTTTTGAGGGGTTACAATCATAAGCATCTAAAGTCTTGGGATGAAAATTTGATCTATATTCAACACTCTTATAACAAAGTGGTCCACACTTCTGTATGTAAGTCTCCTTTCGAGACTTTCTTTCCATATTTGTTTCATTTTCCCTTAGATGTTGTATATGGACAACAAGAGGGAGTGAGGGAAGACGTCATACGAGAAGCATTGAAAGTAGATAAATTTGTTGAAAATATTAGGTATATCCATTTGGAAGTACATGAGACATTGAAAAAGTCACACAAAGGGTACAAGGCTCAACATGATCAACACAAAATTGAGAAAATATTCAAGGTGGGAGATAGAGTTTGGTTGTAGTTGAACAAGGAAAAACTATAGGGTCTTGGTAAGAAGATCATGAATTTGCGATATTTTCCTTTTGAGGTATTGGAGAAGGTGGGTGAGAATGCCTATAGACACAATCTACTCCCATAATGCACATTTAATTAGTAATGAATGTGGTAAATTTGAAACTCTATGAGCCTTCCATGTTGGATCAGGAAGTTGAGGAGCAGGTCCTACCTACCATAGAGGACTTAGCACTAAAATATTTGGTGGATTTAGAAGAAGATATAATTTTGCAGAAGAATTCCAAAGCTACCAAACAAGGGAGGCATGACCTTTTGCAGATAGATTTGAAAGGATAACTTCTAGGAAAAACAAAATAATACTCTAGAGAAGGTAGGGGAAATTTTTTCTCACCTCATTCAATAAAATATTTAGGGGACCCAAAGCCTCCATAAATGGGAAGGAATGATTCATAATGGATAATTATATAATTTTTCATCTATCTTGGTACTTTTCGAGTGGAAAAATTGGAGGAATTGGGTTGCAAGGCCCATTTTAGTGGCAGGTCCCAGTTTGGAGGTTTTGGGTCTAGAACCATCTAGATTTGGTTTGAGGCATCAAATGACACTTATTGACACTTTTTGGGGTCAAAAATTTGCATGCATAGCTTGCAGCCCCTCAACTCTATTCTACACATTGAAAACTTTCCAATGGTTTGAAAATCACCTCAATTGGAGCTCATATGTGGAATTTATGCCTTACACAAATTGAACTATCTAGTTGAAGATAATGGTACCAAGTGAATGCCATGTTGACCCCCATTACTCACACATATAGGGCTAGTCGTGTGTGTAATTTCAAGAAGATTCTAAAAGACCCAAAACTTTGAGATTAATTGAGAGTTTAGGTGTGAAACAACATTAACCCTAACCCTATATGACCATCTAACAATGTTAAATATTGGCCCGCTAGGAAGAGAGGGGGCTCCATTATTTTAATATTTTATTTATTCCATAGTTGAGTAGAGCATCTAGGATTGAGTTTTGAGAGCATAACAGAGATGGTAGAGGATTATGTAGCAACCATTTAGGCCACAATGTCATAGGCAACTCCAAAGTGAGTGCCCCTTTCTTTGTACTTGCATTTCATAATTGAAAAAAAGAGAGTAGAGCATATGCCTCACCTTCTTGTTGGATTTTCTCTTGTATTGGGTTTCCTAGGTCACATCTTGTGTTCATTTCTATGGATGGTGTGTTCATTTTCTTGATCTTTCATTTTCAGATTTCAATTATTTTATAAATTTGAGCATTAAGCTAGTAATAATAAATATGAGATCTAAGGAAATAAATTGCATAATAAAATATTTCAGAATATTGCAAGATCTGTTGTGAGAAATCGTTTCAATGGAATATTCATGAAAATTTACATATCAATAACACTTGGAACAATGCTATCATCTCTGCTTGATTTCCAATGACTTATCTTATTTCCCAGGTGTATCTTATTTCTTGATTTCCTTTGAGATTGAGAGAGTTCCCCCCACCCTTCCTGCCCCTATTTTTCATAATGATTTAAAAAAGTGTTACGACCTTATTATTCTTTTGTACACTGTGCAATTAAATGGGATTTCCTAAAAAAAATTTATTTTCATGATTCCTTTTAATAGCAACCATATCATTACCTGTATTATTTTAGAATTATGAGAAGACTCAATTTACCTTTTTATTTTAAGGAAAACTTCATGGTATCCCCTCCTCTTTATGAGAATAAATGGATGGATGGAGGGGGGTTCATCCACAAATGACAATAGAAACAAGTAACCTAGCGGAGTTTAGTGGAACTAGAATTGGATATCTCACAATGAACTTTGCCTTGAAATGATCTGTTTAAATTGATTGAACTCTTCCTTTCATAAAACTAACAAGTAACCTTACAATGATGTACAAGAAGCTTGGGATATTTCAAAGGTCTCGTTGACATATATTCAAGACACTACAGACATAATCACCAAAACTATGAAGAAAAAACATATCAAAATGACCTTCGGTCACCTGAATATGATTAGAAAAAAGCTGAATTTAGTAAAGGACTCTATTGACCCCATCAACATAAATGAGTTTTCTAGACTCTATACTCTTGTGTAAAATGCTACATTGGGAGACTATCTATTCTATTCGAGTCAAAATTGAGGAGAGAATTCTTCAAAATTGAAGAGAGTATTCTTGTGTCGACATTCTTCGTGATTGTATGGAATTGTTGGCCTTTGGATGACACCAAAGTTGTTTCAAAGAATGATCATTACTCAAAGAGATGATTCAGAGATGTGATTGAGATCAAGAAGTACCCTCATAACTTGAATAGGGAAGACGGGGTGAAAATTAGTGAAAATAACATCCCTATCATTCATGTGGAAGGTGGCAATTAGCTTCATGTAGGTAGATAGAGTTTAAGTTTGGTTTCATTTTAATTTAATTTCTATTTTTTTATTGTACATGTGTTGGTTTTCTTTGGTTTTTTGTGTTTTTTTTCCCCTTATTTATATTAGTTTTGACCTAAGTTGGATTCTTAAAAAGAAGCCTTTAACTAATATTAAAATTAATTTCAACTTCTATAAAAATTGAAATAAAATGATAAATTTAGATATTTTTTTATAGTGTATTTAATTTCAAACAAAAATTTGGTTTCATATTCAATTAGTTCAATTCTTGTGCACTTGTTTTAGCTTATCAATTCATGTAAATGGGAGACGTTGCCCTTGGTTGTATTGTTTTCCTTTAATAATAAATATAATTGATAATTTATTTATTTTTTGTCATATCTTGATTTATTCGTTTTAATGATCAACCGAGTTATTATGCTTCAAAACATTGACTCCAATATCCATAATGCAATGTACCTAGAATATGTCTCTTAAATATATGCCTATTAAGTATTGCAATTTAAGATCGACTCTTTTGGTGAGAACCATACATTTATCATCTCTCAAGTATTTGGGGAAGACTTTCCAAGATGTATTGCTTCATTTGAAGAATGATGGAGTTGAAAGGGGTTTAATATATTCTTAACAACATCAAAAGAATCAGGCATGGATTTTCAATGTTCATAATGAAGTATACAACTTGAAAAATTATAGAATCCAACAATTATATTCTTAGTAGGCTCTACATAGCTAGTAGGCTCTACATCAATGATATCACACAATAATGCCACATAGTCGGGATACGCTTTTGGTTTCTTTAATTTCCTAGATGATTCATCCTGGGAACCATATATATTTTCATATTTTATGGCCTCTTGTGCCCAAGCTAGTCTTCTCTTTTGTGTAGGATTATCCATAGGCCTCCGTGGTTTGTCCATAACCTGATCCTCAAGAATGGATTCCTCTACTTCCACTTGTCTTGTCTTTGCGACTTTAGGAAATCCAATATCTTCGTCATGAGATTCCTCTACACAACCTTGTTTTGACTTGTGAAAATACATCCCTGCTAATCTTGATACACCTGTGACCAAGAATGTATACTATGTAGGCCTTCAATGTGTCACTATACCCAACAAATGTACCTTTCTTTTCAGATGGGTCCAAATTTGTTCTCTTGTCCTTGTGAATATGCATATATATAGGAAAACCAATTATCCTCATGTGGATGACCTCTGTTTATGTCCTGAAAACATTTCCTCTTGGGTCTTGTTTTCAAGAACTCGATGGGGACTTTTGTTCTATACATACACAACTGTCATCACAACTTCTTCCCATATATACATAGGTAAATATTGATCATGGATCATGGCCTTCACTACTTCCATAATCATCCAATTCTTTCTCTATGCCACTCCATTTTTCTACGGATTATAGGGATCAAATATTTCTCCATTTCCTATTAATTCTATTCTAGAAAACTATGAATATATAAGGAGACAATGAATTTAAGAATATTTTAGTAATTTACCATATAGATAGCAGAATGTCTGTTGATTTAGATAGCATAATTAGCATATTGAACATATGAGGGAGGGATTCCCTTTCTATTGAAGCTAACACACATATGAGAGCAAGTCTAGAGAAATCCTAGAGGATACACCAACAATTCCATGTGCGAGCAAGTCTGGGAGAAATATTGGATGATACACCAACAATTCTGAGAGAAATAACCTGGGAATGGTGGAAAAAAAAGCATGTTAGTATGAATTGGGTATGGACAAACAAAAACAAAGGCCTAGGTAATGAACAATGAACCGCTTTACAGACATAAGGTGTTTTTCTAAAGGATGGAGAAGCAACAAATTTTCATGGTGGTGTTGGCTTGCAAGATGGTGTAGGTGGCAACAACTGCAGATCAAGGCAAATCACCAAGGGCTATGAAATAAGTATTACAACAAACATTTAATGTAAATAAGTAATTCTAGCGTCATTACTAGAATTACTTTGTTGGGGAAAAAACTACCTAAATGTGTGTGTGAAAAATAAAGATAGACTAAGATATTGTCCAACTTTGCCTCGGGAAGAGGCCAAATAAGAGTGAAAACTCAAAACTTAGGATAAAGTGAATGGAATTTCAACTTAAATCATATGAATTATATGAAACTTAAACCATTAATACCTATAACCCACTAACTCTCTAACTCTTTAACATCTATTCTCCTAATCCGAATACTTAACCCTTAATCCCCTAATTTAAATAATCATAATAATACTTAATTATTATATCATGTAATATATATAATACATATAACACCTACATATTTTCATAACCTTTATTAACCTTAAACCATATAACCTTTGTTTCCCCGCCTGTCTAACTCCTAATAATTGAAACCCATAAACATTATAAACTTAACCTTTATAACACTTATCCCTTTTACTCCTTTACTTCAAACTATTTAAATACCTAAACAAAAAATTCTTATAAATTCTAAATCTTATAACCCTTCATCCCTTAACTTATATAATTTTTAATTTTCAAATCCATAACCCTTACATAATTTTTAATTTTCAAATCCATAACCCTTACATAATTTTTAATTTTCAAATTCATAACCCTTATAACCTTTTGATTTTCAAATCCATAGCCCTTATAACCTGACCATTGACCTTAATAATTTTAAAAAATTTAACCCTAATCGCCTAGTTATAATTACTTTGAACACCTTTAACCCTAAATCCATAAACCATAGAAACCCTAACATCAAAAAACCCTATCACATAACCCTTATAACCCATAAATTTCCTAAACCATATAACCCATAATAGACTCAAAACCAAATCCCTATAATCTTGGACCCTTATATCATATGCCAACCACACCTAGTAAAATCAAATCTTTATCCCTACTAAAATATATCCCTTAACAAATATAACTCTTCTCACCCAAATCTATTAAGTCATATAACCACTAATCCTATAACCTTGTTTACCCCATCACCCCTAACCTTAATAAAGATTAACCCTAACCTAATCCCTATAACCCTTAATCCCTAAACCTTATAGCTAGTAACCCTTATTACCCCTAGCCTACAATTGATATAATTAATAACACCTATAAATTTTAATAATATAATTCCTAATATTTTTAACCCTTATCAACCCTAATCAATAATATTTCACACATAACCTCTATAAGCATGTATCCACATAAACCTAAAGCCTTAACCACTAATGTCTTAACCCCTCTAACACATAATAGCTAAACACTATAACTCCTAAACCATAACACCTAATGGCTAACCACGAGAACTATTAAACCATAATACCTATGACCATTATAATTTTAAAATCCTATAATTGATAACCTCTAACATAAATCCCTAACTTATAAAAATAATAACACATATAATAGTTAATTCCTATCATCCTCTCACCATTGATCCTAGATGCATATAACTCTTATCCACACAAAAATTGTAACTCATAGAACCACTAATACTTAACCATAATAACTCATTTTCTCCCATCTATTTTAATCCCTTTAATATTTATAAAATCTAACCCCTTAAATACCTAACCCATATAACCTCTATATCTTATAGACCACACTACTAACTCTTTAACACCATATCAGTATAGCCTTATCCTGAATTATCATTATAACCTCCAAAACCTCTAATATTGAACTAATATAATACTTACAACTTAACATGTCTAAACCCTATCATCTTAACACCAAACCCCATAAACCTTCATGCATATAAACCCTAATCCTTATTATGTATAACTCAAAATATATGACCCTTATAACCCATAACCATTAAGTATTATTACTTACAAACCCTAATCCCTATAACCCTAGTAATACATAAACATATAAATCATACCATCCCTAAACCTTATTTGCAATAACCACGATAAATCATAACATTTATAAACCTAACCTATATCACTTAATCCTTATAAGTAATAAACCCCAACCCATAACTAATATAACAATTATAAACCACAACCACTCTAGTCCCTTACCCCTATCCTATGTACCCCTTGATTTTCAAACTTGGAACTTCTAATACTTGTAAAACTTACTACCCTTGATCATTATAACCTCTAATATCCTAACCCCTTCCCACCTTTTACAACAATTGATAACCTTGAATAAAACATAACAATTATAACCCCAATCTCATTTACCTACTAACTTATATTATCATTATCCTATTTATCATTATAGTCCTATAACTTCTAATACCCTAACCCCTTCCCACCTTTTACAACAATTGATAACCTTGAATAAAACATAGCAATTAACCCCAATCTCATTTACCTACTAACTTATATTATTCTTAACCTATTTATCATTATAGTCCTATAATAATTCCTAAAATCTACTTGATATAACCATTTAACACCTATCCTAAATAACCCCTAACAATTAACACTTAGAACCCTTAATCCTTAACCCCAATTATATAACTATTTTCCTCTATAACCCTAAATTCCTATAAACCCTATACTCTAACTCCTATAATTTAGAATATTGGCACCTGGAATATTATATTCTCAAACATTGTATAAATCCTAAACACTAATGCCTGTAAATTGTGTATCCATTGAAAACCAATATCATAACCCTAATAACATATAACCCATATAACATTAACCCTTAATCCTTATCATTTAGAATAATAAACCCTTAAAATCAAATCCCTATGACATCTACTTCTTAACCCATATAACCCCTCACCTCTTTATCTCCATCCTTACAACATTATAATTCATATACCTTATAAGTTATATTAACATGACCCCTAACGTCAATAACCCTTAACCTTTATATCAAGTAAAAAATAAGCACTATAACATCTAACCTATATATCTATTAATTGATATAAAACATATCCTTTAATCCCTATAATCTATAAATACTAACCCCTAACCCCTAAAGCATATCATAAATAATTCCTCTAACTATTAACACATCTAATGTCTCACTCATATAACCACTATCATGCTTAACCCCTATCCTCTAACCATTTTTATAATTAACATTAATAACCCCTTGCCTACAAAGCTCATATAAAATAACCCTTATATTAATCATACCCATAAAATTATGCCCTTAATCCCTATAAACCCTAACTTCATTAACCCTAAGTTGTATTTCCTATAACCTCCAACATTTATGGTCATTGAAGCCTTAACCTTATGACCCCTATCTTCTATAACCACTCTTATCTTCTATAACCACCAGTCATTAGCCTTTATATCATGTACTACAAATTCATGAACAATTATCCATTAAATTAACCCCTACGATCTATAACTTTTAACCCATAACCAATAATTCCTATCTTGTGTAACCCACATAACGTCTAACCCCTTTAACCAATATAATTTGCATACCCCATAACCATTATCACCTCTAACTCACACGTCTATTGGTCCGTAAATCTTATAATCCCTAACTATGGTAACACTAAACCCCTTAACACAAACCCTAACTCCATTAACCATAAGTGATCCAGGTGGATATCGATGGCCACCAACCTCTTCCAATTGACTCACATACAATTTTCATTGTGGCAGTTTTTTTTCTAGATTTTCAAGTCCTAAACTTCTCGGGACATTTTGAGGCCCTAAACAACGTTTTTTGGGCTTGCCACAATCACATTGTTGACTTAGTAAAAATGTGACAAAACAATGTTTATTCCTCATATAGACCTTTCCAACATGGTATCATGCGCCTAAAATAGAGATCGTATGCAAAAGTTATGACCTTGAGAAGTTGATGTACCAACTTAACCCATCGGGGCCCACGTGACTTTAGGTGCTTCATCTCCTTGGGTTAGGTTTTTGGATGTCTAGGATTTTTTGATTACTTCTTGATACTAAAAATACTTGGAGGCCTCATTTTAATTTGCTCAGGCGAATGCATGTAGATTCCACATCTCTTCTCAGAGATTAGCTTCCACCATTCGAGCAAGATTGTTTCATTCTTCATTTTATAGTTTCAATAGATTTCTTTATTGAATATAAGTTAAGTTTCATTGTATCTCTATTATTTTTCTATGTATATCTATGTTAATATTATAGATCTACGTTTCATTTCGTTTCACTCATAAATTTGGACCAGTGCTATCAGAGTGATCTTCTCTTCATTTGTTTCTCTATGCATGTCCCCAACAAGGTCATGGTATAAGAAGTTGGGTCTCGAACCAACTAAGCCTTTGCAAGATCGGCCTTGCCGAACCCGACGACTGGCCATGGGGGAAGAAAAGAGAGACTATGGGAAAAAATATCCCTTTAAATTTTTGCTCGAGGAATCCCTCGCGCAACAGAGGAATGAGATGATGGATGATTTTGCACAAATCCTTCAACGACTGCTAACATGCAACACATATTCTTCGAGCGGAGGCGTCGCCCCCTTCAAGGTACATATGAATTTTTATATTCCTATATTTGAAGGTAAAATAGATGTAGATGTTGTAGACAAATGGTTAAACCTCATAGAAGGGTATTTTTCTGTCCATAACTTTTTTGATAGAGAAAAAATTACATCTGTGCTCCTTAAGGCATGAGTCCCCCATGTCAAAGATTGGTGAGAGACTTTCTGTGAGAAAAAGGAAAAACGAAATCTACATTATTTGTAGTCACACCCACTTGGGGTTCTTTCAAGGATGTTTCTCCTAGGGTTAGGTTTTTGGATGTCTAGGGTTTTGGAATTCATGATTGATGTACCAACTTACCCCAACGGGGCCCACATGACTTTTTGTGCTTCATCTCCTAGGGTTAGGTTTTTGGATGTCTAGGGTTTTGGAATTCATGATTGATGTAAAAAGGATTTTGGAAGCCCTCGAATATCAGAGGAACAAGATGATGGACAACTTTACACAAATACTTCGACGATTGTCGACAAGCGACGCATTTACCTCAAACGGAGGAACCACCCCCTACAAGGTATATATCAATTTTGATATTCCTATATTCGAAGGTAAAATAGATGTGGATGTTGTAGAGAAATGGTTAAACCTTCTAGAAGGGTATATTTCTATCCATAGCTTTTTCGATAGAGAAAATATTACATTTGCGCTCCTCAAGGCAGTCCCCAATGTCAAAGATTGGTGGAAGATTTTTTGTGAGCAAAAGGAAATAGAGGGATCTACATTATTTGTAGTTGCGCCCACTTGGGGTTCCTTCACGGATGTTATTAAGGAACAATTCTACCATGTTGGAAGTTATGACGACTTATATACAAGATGGACCACATTGCGGCAGGAAAGGGACTAAACAATGCCAGAGTTCACCAATGTATTCCATATCTTGTGCACCAAACTGGGTATCAAAAAGTCTGAATGGCATCTGGTGCTCAAGTACCACATCTGTCTGCATAGAAATATCTAGATAGAAATGGAGTTTTTGAACATTTTTTGCTTGGGCACGACCTATCAATATGATGTCAAAATCAAGCAGAAGATTAAATAGAAAACGCAATAGTGTAGATCTCCAAACCCCTCACAGAAGAAGTAGAAAAAAGGTGTCCCCAACCCACAGGATAAAGGGGAGAGCAAGGATGGTAAGCCTCGGGCGAAATAGTCCAAACCACAAACAAAGAAGGACAATAGGAAGACCAAGAAAGACATTAGGAAATGGTGTGATTTCTACAAGAGCCCCTGAACTTTGCTCAAAGAAGTCATTGGTGGCCAAGGTGAAAGCCTTTGAATCAGATGTAGACTCTGACTTGGAGTCAGAACCAGAAAAAGGGAGACAAACCATTGATGTAGAACCTAGTGTCATCATTGTTACCACCACCAAAGTCTAGCCCGACAAACCTAATGAACCAGAGGAAGGTGAGCACCTCTTTCATTCACAAATGTGGGTGAAGGGTACTTCTTTGCACTTCATTATTGATAGAAGCAACCATAAAAAATTCATCTCAACAGAGGTTGTCAAGGGATTGGATCTACCAATAACACCACACCCAAAACCATACACCATCAGTTGGCTCTGCCAAGGGAGCAATCTTCACCTTAGCCAACAGTGCCATCTTCCCTACGACATCAAGCCCTTCAAAGATGAGGTATTGTGTGATGTTGCCCCACTTGAAGTTTGTGATGTTATTTTGGGCCAACCTTATTTATGGAAATGTCATGTTGTATACGAGTCTAGGCCTCATAGTTTTATTATTACTTTGGACATGAAATTGTACATGATACCTGAGGTAGTCCCACCTACTTCCATTTTCTTGATCTCTGCCAAGAAATGCAAGAAGGTCATCTCTCAAACTAGGAAGTTTGTCTTCTTTGTGATTCATGCTCAAAGTGAGAGAAAGGTTGCAGCCACATCCATTTCCTCCATGACAAGTCTCTCCACAGATAAAAAGAAAGTGGATAAGGTCATGGAAGAAAACAAAGACATCTTCAACTCACCCACTAGGGTACCTCTCCAATCTCCGATCAATCACTCAATCAATTCGACCCCCGATAGACCGCTACCCAATGGGCCAGTCTATCATCGATCTCTGTCAGAAAATGAGGAAATCAAGCACCATATATAAGAGCTTCTCGAAAAATGGCACATATGACCAAGCTCATCACCTTGTGGAAGCCTAATCATGCTTTTGTAGAAGAAAGACAGGACCTGGAGACTTTGCATTGATTACCGAGCCCTAAATAAAATCATAGTCAGGAACCGGTACCCAATTCACTGAATTGATGATCTCCTTGACCAGATCAAGGGGGGAAAATAATTTAGTAAGATTGATTTGAAGTTCAACTACCACTATGTCCTAATAGAGCAGACCGATGTATGGAAAAATGGATTCAAGTCCAAAGAAGGTCTTTTTGAATGGCTAGTCATGCCCTTTGGCTTGAAAAATGCCCCAACAAATCTCATAAGGATGATGGACAATATATTGCGGCCTTTCACCAATTATTTTGTGGTGGTGTATTTGGATGACATCCTCATATTCAACAAGAGTTGGGCGGAACACTAACAACATATTCAACATGTTCTGCACACTCTATCTCAACATAAGGTATATGAAAAAATGGAAAAATGCTCCTTTGACATGAACAAGATCCAATACCTAGGCTACATTGTTTATGAGCATGGGTTGCATGTCGATCCAACAAATATCCAAGTCATTCATGACTGGACAACCCCGACCACACTTACTAAGCTTCGAAGATTTTTAGGCCTTTCCAATTTCTATCACAGGTTCATGTTAAGATTATCCCACATTGCATGGGCCCTTACCCAAGTGACCAGGGGTGGAGGTAAGGAAAATTTCATGTGGTGATAGTCACAACATAAAGCATTCAATGATTTTAAGCAACACTTGTGCTTAGCCTCGATGCTCTCATTAATCGACTTGGAACATCCTTTTGAGATTGAGACATATGCTTCAGACTATGTTGTGGGCGCAATTATCAATCAACATGGACATCTCGTGTCCTATCATAGTGAGACACTAATAGATATTGTCCGTATGTACCCCACTTATGACAAAGAAATGCACTCCATTGTACAAGACTACCACTAGTGGATGCATTACATTCTTAGGAATGAGATAGTCATCCACATTGATCATCATCCTCTGCGGTTCATGCAAACACAAGGAAAATTGCAGAATGACCCCCATCAGAAGTGGTCCACGCACTTGCAATAGTTCCATATCAATATCAAGTATAAGATAGGGAGCACCAACCACATTGTTGACTGCCTTAGTCGACCTCTAGTTGCAACATTAACTATGGTTCTACACTCTTGTGGAAATGAGACCTTCGGGTGTCCCCAACTATATGAGAGTGATCTTGACTTCACCGTTACCTACCATATGCTGGGAAAAAACACAATTATCATTGATTTCCATCTTCAGGATAGGTTGTTGTGCCATTTGGGCCATGTCTGTATCCCATCAAGTGAGCTAGTGAAGATGATTTGGGAAGCTCACTATAGTTAGGTAGAAGGACACTTCGACATAGAAAATATAGTGGCAGTGTTACAACAACATTTCTATTGGAAAAAACTTCGAAAGGATGTCAACAAGTATATAAGGTCCTACACAACCTGTGCCATTTCCAAACTGGCCATTAAGAAACAAGACATGTACACCCCTCTTTCTACTCCTGACAGGCCATGGGAATCCATCTCAATGGACTACATGTCAAGACTTCCTTCAACCAAGAAGAGAAATGACTATGTTTTTATGGTGGTTGATAAATTTTCCAAGATGGTGATTCTGGCCGCCAGCAAGAAGAGCATCACAACAAAGGCCATTACCAAGCTCTTCTTTGAATGAGTGTGGGTACATTTTGGGATACCAAAAACCATTGTCTCATATCAAGATAGTCGGATCCTTATCACATCCAAGCCGCACCTCTGGTCACGACTAGACACTAAGCTCACCAAATCCATGACCTTCCACCCCCAAACAGATGGCCAAAATGAGGTCATCAACATGATGATCGTGCATATCTTGTGCATGTACAAATCCAATCATCCACATACATGGGATGATAGTATTCCCTATGTTCAACACAGTTACAACATGGCCATACATATCTCAACCGACCACAACCCCTTTCAGGTGGGGTGAGGCTTTCAACCCTTGGGTCCCATGGACATTGCACTACCCCTTGTGTCCACACATGCAGAATCATCCCATGCTCAAACCGAAGCCGACAAAGCCACTCGGTTCATTGAATGAATCCAATACATCTGTCAACAAGATCATGATATTTTTAGAAGTATAATGCCAAGTATAAGCACCGCCATGATTAACACTAGGTGCCACACAAGTTTCAGGTGGGAGATAAAGCTTGGTTTCATTTGCAGAAATAACTCCTTACAATACCCCATCATAAGCTTCACCCGCTCCGCGATGGGCCTTACACCATCACCAAGATTGTGGGTGACAATGCTTTTGAGCTCAACATTCCCCCCTTCCTTAGCTTGCACCCAATGTTTAATGTGGACCTCCTTCGACCATACTTTCCACCATTATTAGACACC
>CBVK0101517964.1:0-22225 GCA_900067695.1 Picea abies
GGTGTTTTGGTCTTAGTCTTGGCATTGTATTGGCAATCTATTATTGAGGATGTTTTGTTGGGCTTTCTCGCCCATGAGGTTTTCCCGGGATAATATGATGTGTACATTGTGATTGTGTTTCTTTCAGTGATCCTCTTTATGTTGTTGTTTTGGAAATGCATTGAATGTTCATGTAATTTGGAAATAACCTAACAACAACAGTAAAAAATTAACAACTGAAAACACCTATTTTTTTGAGGGGTTTAAAATCACAACTTGTTTGACAACATGGCTTCAGCCATTAGTACCGTTGCAACCAAAATATTCAAATCAATCCCCCAAATAAAAAAGTGATGTTACTAGTAATGACCTCTTCTTTTTTTTTAGGTTAAAAGTGCATTTTTTTTGAAACCATGAGCTTGACAACCAGTACTGTTGCATTGAACATTGTAAAATCAACCCCCCAAATAAAAAAGAGTCCCCATTCATAACACCCCCTTATTTTTAGACTTAAAATTATAATAATTTTGAAACCATAATCTAAAACACCATCATTGTTGCAACCTAAATTACAATAAAAAAATACATTGAAAATTAAAGAAAGAGTACATTCTTTTAAAAAAAGAAAAAATTTAACAAAAAATTAAAAACAGTTAAAACAAAATTTAAAAAATAAATAAAATTAAAACCCCCACTCCCTCCATTAAGAAAAAAGGAAGACAAACTAAGATAATATTTAAAAAAACACAATTTTAATAAAAATCAAAGAAAACAATCAAAATACAAACCTAAGTTATGCCAAAAAGAAAAACAAAACATTAAAAGCGAAATTTTATAAAAAATAAAATTTAAAATAAGAAATAAATTTAAAATAAACATAAACATAAAAAAAAAAAATACATTTAAAAAATAAATAAATTAAAACAACTCTTTTTTAAAGAGGGAAGAAAACATATTTTAAACCAAAAAAATATATATAATTGATGGGGATCCCGAAAGCGCCTCCCCACTTGCTAGCCCCTCATTTCCCCCTCCTACCAGCCACTCCTACCCCTTTCCACTCCTTGCCACTCCTCGCCCTCTGCCCACCACTTCTTTAGGTGGTGGGCAGAGAGCAAGGGATGACACAGGGGATGCTGGGGTGGGAGTGGCATGCGAGAGGGGGAAATGAGGCATAACAGGTGGGGGGCGATTTTAGGAATCCCACCCATCCATTTCTTTGAGGGTTTTAAAACATGTGTTTTTTTTAATAAGTTTTAATTTTTAATTAATTTTCTTTCTAATATTTTATTTATATATTTTAAAATGTTTTTTATGTTAATTTTATTTTATTTTTAATTTCTTTATAATTTTAAATTTGTTTTCTTTGAATTTTTTTGGTTTTTTTTTTTTTTTTTCAATTTTTATTAAAATTTGTGTATTTTTAATTTTATTTATTTTTGGTTAGTCTTCTTATTTTTTTTAAAATGGAGGATATCAGGTTTTATCATATGTGTGTTTTTTTAATTTTCCTTTTAATTTTTCAATATTTTGTTTTTATTTTGATTTTGTTTGTAATAGTATTGGTATTTCAGGTCATGGTTTTGTTGGTGATAGTTATCCACTTAATGTTCTTAGTTCTGTAAATGTAAAAATGAAATACAATTTTTTTTGTGATGCTTACCTTGTACCACAATTCATTTCAAATCTACTTTCCATTTACCAAATTATTCATTCAAGAGAAAAAAAAATAATAACTTTATTCATTAAGGTGCTTGTAAGTTTGATTCCTTTGTATCTTTAACACCTTAAACATATGCATTGATTTCTATCATGGATGAAGTGAGTAAAATTTGGTACTAGTGATTTGCACATTTGAATTACAACTTCTTTCAACATCTATGAGGCAAAACATGGTTCATGGACCTTCTCTTGTATAGACTTGTCAAGATGATGTGTGTGATGGATGCCCATTAGAAGTCCCCATGATCTTGGAAAGAAACTAAGAATTCTGAAGGATTTCAATAATGGTACGAATGTTAATACTGACAAAACTAAATTTATGATAATTAAATAAAAAAATATCACCTAGGACACTTTTGTATATGTAAACAACAACTTGGAGGAAGTTCCTTCGTACAAATATCTCTCGGAATCGAGATTCATCACAAGTTCAACTAGAACTATAGAATTGAGAAAATGAAAAAAAAGGGTGGAAAGCTTATTATGGGCTTCAAAAAAATTGTAGATCAATGGATCTTTGAATATGGGACAAGTTATATGTTGGTGGATAACTATCACCAACTTATATGAAAATAACATAATACGTGTTTTTCCTTATAGAGTACATGTATTTGAGGTTCTTGAGTCTATAATCCATTCACTTTGAAAATACTCCTTGACATTCAAGGCACCATCTGTGAAAAAAAGAAGCTAAAGATCTACCTAAAAAAGAAGAGGTTTCGACCTTGATGTTGTGCTTAAGTGTAATGTTGCCTCTAGATCTCATATCTTCTTCCAATATTTACACTTAAGATGACCGACCTTACCACAACATGAACATTCCTTAGATTTCTTCTTCTCCTCACCTTGCTACTTACTTACGCTTTGGAAATACCTCTTAGATAGTTTGAAAGGGGACTTTTTAACTTCACTCTTCAACATTTTGGCAGATTGTTGAAGATTAAGACAAGAGGATCCCTTGAAATGAGAACTCTAACTCTTCATAAAATCTCTCACAAATTCAAACCAAAGTTCTACAATTTTTTTTTAAGAATATTTCATTGGTTTCTACAACCAAAAAGATATCTACCACCATCAACTTGCAAGATTTACCCAAAAAAAACTATAATATGTTGAAAAGGAAAAGAAAAATAAGGATCATGCGGAAGTTATCTCACTATATACATAAATACAGGGAAGAGAAGATATAAATACACAAATATAAAAAATGGATATAGATTATATTCAATGAGAGTAGTTTAATAGGTTATTTTTTTTATCCATTTTCAATTAAAATGAATCAAATTATCATTTAAAAAAAACAATTTATAATCAAAATGTCTGAAAAAGTAAAATAGTTAAACCATTCTTATTTATAGAATTTATCAGATAATCCACAGTGTTAGTGATTGTTTGTTGACGTTTCAAATCCATCAAGTAACAATTTTTTTTATTACACTGAACAAATAACAATGATTAAAAAATGTGATAGTTTAACCACAAACAATTGCCTTAGTTTTTAAACACAAATAGATTAACATAATTTTCAACATTTACATACAAAATACAAAGTAAGTTTACTTGTTTATATAATATTTCAATATTTGTGCATAGAATTATATATATAAATTAATAAAAAATAAAATTATATATACAAATTAATAATAAATTATATATAAATTAATAGTAAATTATATATGATGAGGACCACATTATCATTTATCAAAATTGAAATTAATATTAATATTGATTTAAAGTAATAATAATAAAATAATAGATTGTAAGGGTATAGATAGATTGGCAAGTGCCAAATGTTGTGTAAATGAAAGGAAATATGTAAAAAGAGGTCTCAAGGTCTATTCTCACGATTTACTTGGAGGGCCTGCTTGCGGGCTCTGTGTTTCTCTGAGCACTAGTACGATACTGCCTCAAGGTCTATTCTCACGATTTACTTGGAGGGCTTGCTTGCGGGCTCTATGTTTCTCTGAGCACTAGTACGATACTGCCTTACCGATTCCCCTTGTAAAAAAATAAAATAATATATATAAAAATATAGATTTTTACATTCACTTTTGATAATATAATAACCTTATTATACTTTTTTTTTTGTCTCATATACAGGGATAGATTAAGATAGCTGATGACCTTTCAAAAGAGGTATTGAGGTTGATATACATAGGATAGAATAAGGTAGATGATCTTTCAAAAGAGGTATTGGGGTTGATATATATTGGGGGTGATATTTTCAAAAGAAGTATTGGGATTGAAGTGTGGTATTTGGACTATTTCCATTTTTTAAGATGGACATAAAAATGATTTTTCTCATAAGCCTTGACTTTAATTTTTCAATTTTTTTTTTATAATAAGTAAACAAATTTTAGCCTTAATCCTTTATCTTTGCAATGATGTAATGTTGTCTTTTAAAATTTTGAACAAACAAATATATTTATTTTTCATTTTTTCTTTTTTTTTTATTATAAAAAGTTAACAAATTCTAGCCTTTATCTTTGCAATAATGTATTAAAGTTTTGAATCAACAAATATATTTCTTCAATTTTTTTTAATAAAAAGTAAACACATTTTAACCTTAATTTTGATCTTTGGAATGATGTATTAATTTTGATCTTTGGAATGATGTATTAATTTTGATCTTTGGATTGATGTATTGTTGTATTTTAAAATCTTGAACAAACAAACACATTTCTTCTTTGTTGATACAACTCACAAGTTTGTAATAATAAATAGTTTTCAGATCAAATCATGCTTTTGAAAATCTTAATGTCTCCTTTGAAGTAAATTCAAAGGAGACTTTCCAAGTCAATCAAAGTAACAATTTTTTTTATTATTACAAGGAAAAAAAATGTAAGAATGTTACTTAATATGTCTCCTTTTAAGTCCAGGAACCATTTTTCCAAGTCAAGTAACAATATTTCCCAAATAACAGGACAGGACAACTACTAAGGGTTCACATTATCTATAGAAATTCTATAATTCAAATAGATCAAGGAAGTACCCAATATCATAGAATAATTCTATTGGATTCCAGCAAACAAAAATTGCAATATACTTCCACCATATTGGAAACGTAGTCTATATACAATATATCTTTACACAGTACACGAACTGTTTAGTATATAAATTGATTCTATCGTTATGAAATGACAGTAAAAACAGCCTGATCCGCCCCGGCTATTGATACAAAGTCTGTCAGACTTCTCACATTTATCTTCTACATATGATCAAACACACAATCTCCGACACCTGCACAAAGAATCATCGTATTAGGTGAACACAAAATATTTCCATGAACTTCATTGCAATGAAATAAAAGACATGGAGAATCGAATCGAGCTCACTTTCATTGCAATGAAATAAAAGACATGGAGAATCGAATCGAGCTCACTTGGGTCGGAGGAGGTGAGCACCGCAGCTCCATGGAAGTCGCAGGTGGCGCCCGCGGCCTTGGTCTTCTGCCAGTAACTGTTAAAAGCATAGGAAGCATGGGAAACAAGCGTGTTGGGGAGATAACAGGGCTCCCCGGGTTCGATAAGCGAACAATCGGCTCCGGCGCCGCAGGCATAATCCAATGCAGCTTGCAGGCTCGTTTCGTCCACTTGAGCCACGGCAACGGGCGAGACAACACACCACTGAACAGAAACGGGGCTCGGAGGAGAAGCCGGAAGCGGGCCATTGTTTTGAGAGGGAACGGAGATATGAGAAAGGGCAGGAGCATCGTTGGAGAGAACGATGGGGTAAACGGGCGTCCCGTCGGGATAAAAGAGACCCCAGTTGCGTTCTGTGTTCGGGCCGGGTTTTTGGTCTTCGTTAAAGAGGGAGAAAATGAAGGTGGGGATGAAAGCACCGGGGCGCCGAGGGGTTCCCCGGGGCGGGTCGGCGAGAACCTTTTGTACGAGCTGCTGGTTGTACCGGGTGGCGTTCGGGACATTGGTGCCTGGCTGATTCTCGTCACCTTTCGTCGGCCACCCAGTCTCGCCAACGACCACGTTAACGCCGGGGAACCCGAGGCGCTCCATGGCGGCCAGCACAGCGTCTAGCTGGGCGTCCAGCATGTTGGAGTAGCTCAGCCCCGCATCGTCGAATTCTGCGGCGGTGCGGTCCAGGCTGAAAGTGATTCTCGTCACCTTTCGTCGGCCACCCAGTCTCGCCAACGACCACGTTAACGCCGGGGAACCCGAGGCGCTCCATGGCGGCCAGCACAGCGTCTAGCTGGGCGTCCAGCATGTTGGAGTAGCTCAGCCCCGCATCGTCGAATTCTGCGGCGGTGCGGTCCAGGCTGAAAGTGGCGTAGTCCAGGGTGACGTTGGCCGGGTTCGCGCTCCAGGCGAAGAATGGGTAGATGTCCAGGAAGACGAAAGAGCCAGTCCGGTTCACGAAGTCGAGCAACGGCTGCAGGACCGGGGAGGCGATGTCGTTCCGGAAGGTGCCCTCAGAGGGCGGATAGGAAGAAGAGAGCACGTCCATGGCGAGGGAAGTTGTGACCTTGATGGAATCAGCGAGGCCGTGATTGAGTAGGGAAGCGTGGATGTTGGCCATGGCCGGGAGCATGAGGAGCCACGTTGCTTGGTTCTGGTAGTCGGAGAGCACCTCGTTGCCCACCATGATGGCCGTGATGAGCGTGGAGGGGTAATGGGGGAGCACGTTGGCTTGAACCCATTGCTCTGCGACGGTGGGGGACGACGATATGTTGGAGATGTCTTGGTTTCTTACGGTGATGGTTACTTGGAGGGCGGTGTTGGATAGCGCCGAGAGGACTTGGGGATCGGCGTCGTAGATTTTGACGTAGCCGGCTTGCAGGTTTTTTATCAGGGCCACGGCCGACGACGGCGATGGAAGGTTGTCCGCCACGCGGCCATAGTTGATGCCAAGTGCTCGCGTGTAAAATGGAGGAAATACGCCTGCATGCATCAACATAAAGATAAACGAAAAACCGTGTTAGAAATCCAAAAAATGAGTACAGTTTGGGTTGTGAATTGTAAAACTTATTTTAACACATTTATATAATATAAATTTGGTGTGTAATTGGTCAATTGGGTTTAGTTTGAATGGTTGAGGGTTCTAGTGTTACCATTTTTAAACAAATGCTATTCTTATAAAATGATATAAATTTTTAAGAAATCACAATTTTTTGTTGTTTAAATTGCATTTCTAAAAGTAGAAATGGATTCAACAGATCTGTATATTCAACAATTTCTCATAAAATTTCCTGTAAAATTAAATAAAAAATATCCCCAATTTATTCCCAATTTCTTCTATTTCCATAAGGTGATATGCATCCTCTAAATCAAGGTATAAAGTATAAAGGTAGAGGTAGGGAGAGTTAGTATGTTTTGCATATTAACTTTATGAGGATGGGGTGAGAGTGGGAATAATTAATATTCTTTCATATAAGGTTAACTATACCAAAAATGGGCAAAACATTACATCCAAAATCAAAATAAGTTTTAATTCCATTGAGAAAGAGTTAAAACTAGAAAAGTAAAGTTTCTCCATAAATTTTAATTTCGCTGTGAGAGAATTATGATTTTAATCAAAATTTTCATTAAATTTAAATTAAAAACTTTAATATAGAAAAGTTTAAATAACTCTTTTAAAAATTTATTGAAAATATAAACAATTTAATATCCCTTATCCCATATTCTATCCTCTAAAACAAAGTAGAAAATATGTTATGTTTACATCTCTCAACTTGCAACTTTCATTGAAATATCCAACTTCTTTTTGAAAATAATTACATGAATATGCTTTCAATGTCTTTCCCTTTAAAGCAACTTCCATTGAAATATCCAATTTTATATGGATAAGTTTTAATGACTTCTCCTTTAATAGTAATGTAAAAACTCTTTTGTAAAATAGAAAGATCATAATTCAAAGAATTCAAATGAGAAGAAGGTTTTAAATAACTTACTTTTAAAAATTCATTGAAAATATAAACAATTTAATATCCCTTATCCCATATTCTATCCTCTAAAACAAAGTAGAAAATATGCTCTGTTTACATCTCTCAACTTACATCTCTCAACTTGCAACTTTCATTGAAACTTTTTTTTGAAAATAATTACATGGATATGCTATCAATGTCTTTCCCTTTAAAGCAACTTCCATTGAAATATCCAACTTTATATGGATAACTTTTCAATGTCTTCTCCTTTAATAGTAATGTAAAAACTCTTTTGTAAAATAAAAAATATCATAATTCAAAGAATTCAAGTGAGAAGAAGGTTTTAAATAACTCTTACTTTTAAAAATTCATTGAAAATATAAACAATTTAATATCCTTTATCCCATATTCTATCCTCTAAAACAAAGTAGAAAATATGGTCTGTTTACATCTCTCAACTTGCAACTTTCATTGAAATATCCAACTTCTTTTTTAAAATAATTACATGGATATGCTATCAATGTCTTTCCCTTTAAAGCAACTTCCATTGAAATATCCAACTTTATATGGATAAGTTTTCAATATCTTCTCTTTTAATAGTAATGTAAAAACTCTTTTGTAAAATAAAAAATATCATAATTCAAATAATTCAAATGAGAAGAAGGTTTTAAATAACTCTTACTTTTAAAAATTCACTGAAAATATAAACAATTTAATATCCCTTATCTCATATTCTATCCTCTAAAACAAAGTAGAAAATATGCTCTGTTTACATCTTTCATTGAAATATCCAACTTCTTTTTGAAAATAATTACATGGATATGCTATCAATGTCTTTCCCTTTAAAGCAACTTCCATTGAAATATCCAACTTTATATGGATAAGTTTTCAATGTCTTCTCCTTTAATAGTAATGTAAAAACTTTTATATAAAATAAAAAATATCATAATTCAAATAATTCAGATAAAAGATGGAAATAATAGTAAAATCTCTTTTGTAAAATAAAAAAGATCATAATTCAAAGAATTCAAATGAGAAGAAAGTTTTGGCATCAAGTACTTTTATCCATCCCAATCTTTCAATTTATTAAAAACCAATTTATAAAATATTTAAAAGAAAAATAAAAACTAATTAAAAAATATTTGAAAGAAAAATGAAACAAAAAAGTTTATCACATCTTCAGGTTTCAAAGGAAGAGATGCATTTACAAACTCTTCCATCTAATGGAAAAATATTTGATAAAAAAATACTAAATAAAAAAAAATTATAATATCTTTGAAACAAAGATGTATCAGAAACATCTATACCATTTATAGAATAAAAAGATATTTAAAAAAAATATTAAATAAAAAATTGATAACATCATTAAAATAAAAATCTATCTCTCATATATATATATATATATA
Organism: Picea abies; assembly: GCA_900067695.1. NCBI lineage: Eukaryota > Viridiplantae > Streptophyta > Pinopsida > Pinales > Pinaceae > Picea > Picea abies. Next base: position 8,986 of record CBVK0101517964.1, read on the forward strand.
AATAATTACTCAACCAAAGAGTTCAAAAGTGAATATCAAATCTTAGGGATCCACAAGGAAATGATAGTTGCTAATTAATTAGCTATGCAAACTCAACCAAAAGGTTCAATTTGAATATCATAAACATCATTTCTTTGTCAAGGAAAAATACTCAATAAAATTGATATAATTTGCTAAAAGTCTTCACCTCAGTATAATTATATAATTCCCTAAATGTCTTCACCTCAATAAAATTATATAATTCCCTAAAGGTCACTGGAAAAGACAATTGATATTTATTTATAATTAATAAAATACCAATTAACTGTTTTATTTTAGTTAATTAAAATATAATATTAGAAACTTTTTTCCATAAAGTTAATTAAAAAAATCGATATTTATTTATAATTAATAAAGTACAGTTAACTGTTTTATTTTAGTTAATTAAAATATAACATTAAAAACTTTTTTCCATAAACTTTTAAATATAATATAGAAATGTAATTTGAACCTCACCAATCATAATCAGTGATTACTCAACCAAATAGTAAAAGTGAATATCATATCTTAGGGATCCACAAGGAAATGATAATTGCTAATTAATGAGTTCTTCAGACTCAACCAAAAGGTTCAATTTCAATATAAAAAAAAAAAAACTTAATAAAATTGATATAATTTCTTAAAGGTCACTGGAAGAGACAAGACAATTGATATTTATTTATAATGGATGAAGAGACAATTGATATTTATTTATAATGGATAAAGTACTAGTTAACAGTTTTATTTTAATTAATTAAAACATAATATTAAAAAGTCTTTTCCATGAATTTACTGTTTTAAAGAAACTGAGATGTTTAATTCACTAAAATATAATATATAATATTAAAAAGTTTTTTTCCATGAATTTACTACTTTAAAGAGACTGAGATGTGATAAAGATACCCACAGAATTTGAACCTTACAGTTTAAGGACATAGCCCTATGTGTTACGGGTTTAAGGACATAGCCCTATGGGACGTACCAAGCTAAACACTACCCTAGATCTTACCGACTGTTAAAATATCAGTCAAAAGTCAGACTAAGCATATAAAATGAGCTATAAAGCTGCAATTCAACTCTTTGAATCTTCAAAGATTTTTCAATTTGTCTCCGTCTTATACTGTTAGGGGTCAGTAGAGAAAAACAGTTTCTAAAACAGAGCTAAATCCAGTCATGCACTCGTCTCGTAAGAGAAGACTTAATGTGCTACAAGACGATCTGGAATTTGATTCCGACAGAGGAGTATTAATGTGCTCCAAGACGATCTGGAATTTGACTCTGATATGGCTTTACCTCCTATCTTTCAAACCCTCGTCATGGGCCCATATTTTCGTCAATTGGACTAAGAATTATTATATACACACTCTCAACCAAGCCTTTCCTCAAACTTCTCTGCGATCTACTTCGCAGATTTGTTTGGTGAACACTTTGACTGGGCAGGAAGGAATCGGTGTTGAACCCTCCCGGAAATGATATTCCAGATTTGAATCCAAGCTTTCTACAGCTACTCTCTCCTTTTCAGAAATCTGGCATCTCTACAGATAATGTAATTCTGAAGCTGACTCTCTGGAGAACAAGGGAATCCAAGTGCAAGATCAGCTATTTTCTACTTTAAAATGGGGATGGATGGGAAACTTGCAGCCTTTCCTTGGCTCCCTGATCTCCCGAAGCAGAATGACGAGAAGAAGAAGATTTACAGCGCGAACAAAACTATTGCTACTAATATCAAATATCTGAGCCCCCGGCTCGCAAAGGCGCAAATTAAATTATTTCTTAGCATGCTCTCTCACAGATTCAAGCAAAAGACAACATTATATTTTAAGGAAAGAAAGAATTACCTGAATCTTCTTAGCATGCTTTCTCACAGATTTAAGCAAAAGACTACATTATATTTTAAGGAAAGAAAGAATTACCTGAATCTTCTTAGCATGCTTTCTCACAAATTCAAGCAAAAGACTACATTATATTTTAAGGAAAGAAAGAATTACCTGAAACTTCTTAGCATGCTCTGTCACAAATTCAAGCAAAAGACTACATTATATTTTAAGGAAAGAAAGAATTACCTGAATCTGCTGCTGCTGAGAGTATAACCAGATGTCCGAAGGCTGCTACCAACAGAGCAAAAAGCAGGGGAACTGTGCGTTGCATTCTCCTATATCTGCTCGAGGCCGCCATTGAAGAGTAAGATATTATGAAACACTTGATTTCTCCACAAAACCATCTAGCATCCCAACCTGATGGTTGTAGGAGAACAGTATATTTTACATGATCAATGGTATTCTTCTTTAATCTTACCATGTACAAAGGGCATATTTATTTTACAAGATTCCCGCCCAAGTGAGGCCAAATTTTTAAGAGCAGAGAATACATACTTCGCACTTTTGATCCATGCATTCCATCCATGGATGGATCTCGACTTCTTTGGTGTGGGCTCGCCTCGCTTCTTCAATTGGGGTTGGGGGGAATTTCGAGAAAGTGGTGGACCACCCTGCCCCTAGGATCCAAAGATGCTAAAGTAGAATTTGTAGGCAACCACACAAATGTCAAAAGCCTGTTCAAATTTGATTCGCCACTGTTTCAAAAGGTAAAAGGTTAAATAAGGGAAGATTAGAAGTTGGTTAAGTGTTCTAATCTTAAAAATATTAAATTTAATACATAGATATCTTCAAATATGTTAAAAATTTATATTTCTCAATATAAAAATTAGTGTATTTTAAACATTTTATTTTTTTGGTTCTTTTGGGTTATTTTTCTGTTTCATTTTGTCTAAAATTCGATAGGAATGGTTGAATATGCAGATTTGAGTGGTTAAATTTGTATAATTGAAGTATTCCAGGTTTTTCAGCATGTTGAATTTATTTATACACTCAAAAATGCAATTTAAACAACAAAAAATAGTGATTTTATCCAGATTTACATCCCCGGATTTCCGCTAATATTAATTGTTATTTTAAGTTATGGTATGAATTTGGTTTTTTCAATTTAATATTTTAGTATTTAGATAAAGTTTTTTAGTTTTATTTTCATGGCGCTTCACCTTGTTGACCAATATCTTATCAAGTTTATTTAAAAGGGTTTTTTTTAATTGCGAAAAATAAGGTCAATATATTGTAGGTATTTGGGGATGTGCATTCTCAATGGGTTTATATGTATTGGGGGTATAAAATGGATATCTAGTTAAAATAGGGGTTTATTTTATTGGAAAGATGTATTGGGAGGGCGTTCAATAAAATGATTTTGGATTTTGGGAAGTGTTTATCAATATTTAGTGAAATTAGGGATATTCTTTAATATCCCATGAATGAAGGTGCTATATCAGGGGAGTAAAGACCCTGTGTTTATTTTCTAAATCATTATTTGACATTGTTTATGTTTTTTGGGATTTTTCAATTAAATATGTACTCTTCATGCTTTATTTGACATTGTTTATGTTTTTTGGGGTTTTTCAATTAAATATGTAGTCTTCATGTTTTAGATCAATGTGGACATCTCTGTTTGATTTGGTCCATCTTCATAAGTTAGAGATATGTTTTTGAGATTTTCATATTTATTGTAGACACATACAAAGGTTGACAATGCCAAATATGATCTCCCTCCTTAATTTTTCTTTGACACACCATCTCAAGGTTGTATAAACCCATATGCATTTATCTCTCCCGACTAAAGAGCCCATTTTCAAGTGTAAATATAATGAATTAGCATAAGACCAACATACAGTTTAGTCAAACTTGTAAAACCTACATATGAGTAGTTGGAGTGTCTATAGTTTCTTAGTGGTTATTTGTCATGCCTTTGACTCCCCTAAATTTACTGTGTCACGATAGAAAATTACTCTTGTTGGTATTCTCATCTCTTTCCTCTTGGTCCTTCCTTTTGTTACTTTAGTTAACTTGGATCTAGGATTTTCCTTTTAAAATTTTTATTGAATTTTTTCAATCCCTCTCTTATAAGAATTAGGATTTTCCCTTTAAGATTTTTATTAGATACTTTCAATCTCTTATAAGGATTACCAACATTCTTAATAGAAAGAAAACACCTCATAAGTAAGAACCAACATGAACATGATAATTATATTAATAAATTGAATCATCATATATATATATTATTTAATTAATCAGTAAATTGGTTCATTATTTATTTAATAGGTTATATATATATAATTTAGAGATATTTTTATATGTCATAAGAAATATTTTAGTGCTTTGTAGCATATTGAGAGAATACACTTTGAATTTAAAAAATAAGTATGAATTTTTGTTTTTCTTAAATATATTATTTTTTATTGTTTTTAAATTTTATCATATTCTTTACATTTTACTTTAGTTAAATTTTTACATAAATAAATTTCTCTTAACCATCTCACTTTAATTTTTACATAAATAGATTTCTCTTAACCATTTCACTTTAGTTAGATTTTTATACATACCACTTTATTAGATTTTTATAGAAATATATTTCTCTCATTATATTTCACATCAACACTTTGATATCATGTTTCACATCAACACTTTGATGAGTTTGATTTGGTGGTTGGAGGAAGGCATCTTATTTTTCATGTCAATGATTTTGTGCTTTCAAATTTCAAATTCTCCATTGTCACATTAATGGAACTAATCCCATAATCCATCAACTACCATTCCAAGATTCTACTAGAATCCACTTTGAATTGTTGACAGAGTTGGTGGGAATCATGTCATAATCCCCTGTCACAATGAGTGATTATAGACCATTTGGACCACCAATATCTAGTGTTAAATCTCCTAATTTCATCACTCTTGGTATAATTTCTACATTTCCTTTTCCATGATGTACGGTCATGCATCTTGTCTTCGTGATAATGATAAAGCAAATCTTGTGGACCAACTCCTTATCATGAAAGGATAAGAGATTGTACTAATGGCTTCCATGTGCTATCTTGGTGACTATATCATTTTAATTAACAAAAAGGAAAGCCATTGATTAATGTGTACAATGCCTAATATATTAAATATAATATTTTATTGCACAACAAATACACTTTCTTTTTTTATATAACGAGGCACACGTTTATCTCCAAAAATCATAAGTGAAAGATATGCTCTACATGGTTAATTGGAAGGTGTAAAGTACATAGTCTCTTAATGTTAAAAAAAAAACAATTACCTCGTAAAATAAGTAGTCTCTTAATGTTAAGAGAAACCAAGTATCTCATAAAATAAACTAATAGAGACTAATGGAAAATAATATTAAATTTTGCACATGTACTTATAATAATACCTATAAAGATCAAGATTAGAATATGCACACATATTTATATAGTGTACTAATGTATGTACTAGATAACTTACAAGGTCTTGGCACTACTTCCAAATAGATAACTTACAAGGTCTTGGCACTAACTCCCGATTAGTGATAGTATGCAGAGTCACAAAAATTAGCCTTAGCTTATTACATAATAATTGGCCACTCCTTTATAAGTCCTGCATAGATAGATGTCAGTCTTTAATACATAATCTTACTGCCCGGTAGCCACTCCTTTATAAGTCCTGCATAGATAGATGTCAGTCTTTAATACATAATAGCCTTATCTTATTACATAATAATTGTTTCAATATTTTAAATCATGAAAAATAAATAACTTCAACTTTTAATCATCTAAGTTAATTAGGGATTTTTAGTAATCAATTTGCATTGATTTACGTATTTTGAAATATAAATGTCATGTTATTTACTAAAATGTATTGAAATTTATTGGATTTTTCAAAGTTGAATTGAGGATAATTTTTATTTATTTATTTTTGTTACATTGTTGAACATCCTCACTTGAGATGATATGGTTGGGCTTTAGTTATTTGTTTTGGAAATGTTTCAAACATTTTGATTTTCTTTTTGAAATCTCTTATGTTCTTTTTCTTAAAAGATTCAAATATTTCGGTATTAGTGGTAGTATTAATTATGGATTTCTAGGCTCATGCATTGATTATTCATTAGATTGTAAGGCGATGATTGGTCGCTTGGATGTTCAAGTGGTTGCTTTAATCTTTTGATGTCGATGCCTTCCTTCCATAGGTATAACTTGCATATGATGCAAATATAAAGACATATATAGTGATCCGACCACTAGCCTCCCCATTCTTGCTCCCACTCACCTACCTACCTGCTATTTTGATCCCCCCTGAACTCACCTCCCACTTGTTCAATATGGTCTACTGTTAGTAAGGAAAGCATTGAGTGCCCCACTTCATGAACAACACTTAACAACATATCAAACCTGTATTCCCAGGTAAGGAAGAAACTAATTGAGATATACATAATATATATATGTTTGAAACTATTGTACTATGTATATGCAGAAAAAAAACTTGGAGATTGTGGTGAAGAGGAATTAGGGGGAATACGAACTGAACCACTAGGGATTTGGGTTGATGGAAGCTTGAAATCTCACTAAATTTCCCTGATTCCTTGGTTTTCTCTTCACATTTGACCAACTAGAGTTTTGATCAACTTGCCCTTATATGAGAATATTTCATTTTGGGTAGGGCCTATAAGGGACTTTTGGATCATTGAAAGAACAATGTATCTTTTGATTGAGCTTGAGCTAGCTATAAACAAAACATACAAATTTAGCACTAATTGGAATTTGACAACTCATGACGAGTGGGTGGTGGGTCTCTATCTATAGGAAAAAGAATAGGTTTCTTATAGTAGCATTCTCTTTCAAGAGCAATTGATAATTGTATGTAATTGTAGGCTTCGATCAACAAAGGGTCTTAGTTTCCCTTGACTAGTTCAATGCTCCTTGTTTGCTTTCACAAGATCTAGCTAGAGTGGAAATGGAACTCGATAGTTTGATACCTTCCAGTTTTAGGTGCCCACCTCAATTTCATTCTTTCGCAGTACCTAAAGAAGATTGATTTCCTTGTTCCTATTTCTATCACTTAACATACATATGGAGGTAAAGGAGAAATCCTTTTATCCTTCCTACCATGATCTTTGAATGATTTCTCCATTGATTTCCTAACCAACATTACAACCAACCTCTGAGCTAATAATATGTTGAGCCAACTCTTCTTATGGTCACTTGTTCAGTGGTAGGGTCAAGATCTTGAACAACAAAGTGAGAACCACCATGTTATCATGCGTGCTAATATCTTTGATTTTTTTATAACTTGCAGTCTCCCATATGCTTCCTCCCAGTATCAGGTTTGAGGTCACTTCATCTCAATTGTTAGAAGTAGTTTCTAGGTTTTACACAAATTGAATGCTCATGTAGGGATTCACAAGGGTCCTATTATAGTAGCACTGAGCATTACAATGTTCTCAGATAAAAGAATTACTTTATTCTTGGATTTCTAATGGGTTCCACTTACACCAATACCAAGAGGGATTTTAGACACCTTGGTTGCCAAGTGTTGTTTAGTACTTTTCCCCAACTTAAAATGCTCATGAGCATGGTTATGCGAGATAGCAGGAGGACTTGGGCATTGTAGGTCAAGAAATGGTGGAAAGAGGTGAAGTGTAGGTGTATGAATTGCTTGACAACTTACAGGGATCAAAACTAGATGGCAAGGATGCCAAATTGAAAGTTGGCATACCACTATGTGATATTACCAATATAACTTGATAGTTTACATGAATCAAAACCATATGGCAAACATGTGCGACTGAAAGCTGACATGTTGATTTTTTAGGCAAGGACTAACCTCTACATGGCATATCCTTGATTAGAATAAATCATAATTCTTATCTCAGTAAATATTTAATAGATTTTAATTGTTTTTCATACAAGTTTGCATTTGTGGAAGTATATTGGTAAATATAGTGCACTAATCTATATATGTTTATGTATTTATATAATGACTAAACTCTTAATCCACATAACAATGGTAAATAAGGAAAAAATAAGAAATTGAAGGAATCAACTTTTAATATAGTGTCTCTATTTGCGTTTAAGTGGTTACCTCCACTAGTTGTCATTAACGTTGTTGTGCATTTGGCTGGTGTTGACACAGGCATAATGTCCTTCAATACATATGGGTTGCTCCCCAGTGCGAAGTCCCAATTAGACCTCATAAAGAAATTGAAGGAATCAACTTTTAATATAGTGTCTCTATTTGCGTTTAAGTGGTTACCTCCACTAGTTGTCATTAACGTTGTTGTGCATTTGGCTGGTGTTGACACAGGCATAATGTCCTTCAATACATATGGGTTGCTCCCCAGTGCGAAGTCCCAATTAGACCTCATACCATTTGAGATAGGAGACCCATTCATATTTTCGCATGACATGCATTACTTACGATAAATGAGATTGGTGATGAAATGCAAAATGCAATATGCGGCATGTAATTACTCTACGTACAAGAAAGGAAGCTATTCTAATATATCCTAACGATAAATGAGATTGGTGATGAAATGAAAAATGCAATATGCGGCATGTAATTACTCTACGTACAAGAAAGGAAGTTATTCTAATATATCCTATCTAGGAGAAAAAGTAACTAAGTAAATAGAAGGAAAATTACAGATCTCTACTTACACTTCAAAAATAGATAGTTGTTAGAGAGAAGTGGAAACATAGAAACATGAATGATGAGTGTAAACATAGTAGTCTATAACAACAAACCATTCACAACCATCTATCTACCATCTCAAAACAATAAATATCATATGAGCAAGATGAATGTAATAGCCATAAACTTCACCGGAGAATAGTCAACATGTGAAAAATATAGCCTTGTAGTGGTATAAATGATAGTACTAATACTAGAAATATTTCACAAAGAATACATCACACAACACCATTGCTCCTCTTCAAAAAATGAATGTGAGGGTTTCTCCTCATTAAAATTTCTTGAATTAGTTCTCAGAATTAAAAAAAACGTAAGATCCCTTGATACAAGATGCTCATGGACATATATAGTCTATAGGTTGCAAATGTTTCTTGGGATTTCTTGCACTCCCTTTGATAGTTACAACCCTTTGCCTTTATCTATTTTGTCCTTTTCCTAAACTTTATGAAACTATATATTATTTGCAAGAGACTATAATCGACCTTGTTCTTTGTCTTTAATATGTGCCACCCAAATATCATGTTGGGAATATACTCACAATACTCACCTAAAAATGAGTTGTTCTAAAGAGACTTCATAAGGTATTACATCTTTAGACATGGGGCCCACCTCTCTTTTCAGTGTGCTAAAAAAGGAATTGATCAAATTTATATCCTTGGAGGGCCCAACTACATGCTCTTTTAATATGTCTTTAGTGATTCTAGTGGCCATCCCAATTATGATTCCTTTGGTGTTGATGTGGTCTTCTAACTCTATCAAAATTTCATCTATGGGCCTTGGTTCACCCATATCTCCAAGCTACGAAAGTTGGTATCACTCAATCACTTTCTCAGTGGTTGTATATAAACACTTGCAATTGCTAATTGATGCAAAGTTATCCTTTTCAAGAGTAGTACCTACTATTTGGTAGTTGGCCAACATTGCATTGTTGAGTTAGTTATCTCTTTATTTCATCTTTGGCAAGTCTAGAGGTGTATCATGATCTTTTTCCGGCCACTTATTTAGCTTGTCCATAGTGAGCTAAACTCCATATAGAAACACTTTCATGTCCTTGAACTTGTCTAATAATGCAAGTGGTTGTGTAGAAAATTCTTAGAATTCTTTTAGGCTTGTACACATTTTCCTTAGGGTTGATCCCAACTTCTCTTGCAGTTCAAAGGCACAGGCTCTGAATTCAATGATACTAGTTTTGTTTCCTTTGTAGTGTTTTACTTCTTGCTCCAGGTCTTGGATTCTTGCTTTGTAATCTTTGATATATTGAGCCATGTTTTTGATATTTATCTATGAGGCTTGTGAAAATTCCATCCCAGTTGTTGCCATAGTTATGGGATATCTCCTAGTGTCTACTACAAGTGGGGTTTCTGTGGTTACTATGAGTGTTGACACTCCTAGTAATTTCAGTTTCTTATGGGATTGCTTTACAATCCTTGCCCTTTCTTTGTCGAAAATGAATGAGACTAGGATGGCCACTCCATTTGATTTGGAAGGGGTGAATGTGCTTAATCCAAGCTCTCCGAGTGGGAAGCAACGTATGTCATCATGTGCCTAGAGTGTTGAGAGAAGTTTATGAAGGACCTGTGCCCACTGGATCTATATTTTGTGCCTCTTCTTCTTTCTTTTTGTCCTCCTCCTCTTTCCAGAGTATTTCTTCTTCTCTCTTAATCTTCTCTTGTTCTTCCTTCCTTAATGTTTCTTGTTCTTCCTCCATTTTCTTCCTCTCCTCTTCTTCTTGTCTTTTATTTTATGCTTCTTGTTGAAGCCTCGATGCTTCTTTTTTTCTTCTTGGTGAATCATGAAGGAGACAAGTTTTGTTTAGACTTCTGACTAAGAAAATAGAGTAAGGGCGTTGGGTGACTCACTAAAGAAGAGTCTCATGTGCTTTCACACATGTTATTTGTGTAAGCTGAGCGAAATATCCCTTGTAAAATTTCTTTGTATGTGGCACGAGTTAGGCTCGACACACTGTTGTTTTGTATTAAGAATTCAGATTTTAGGCCGATTTGGTTGCCCACTTGCATTTCATTGTGACTATGTATGGATGTTATTTACTTGTTGAATTGTCTAAGTATAAAAAACACATGCACAATTGTTAAGTAATAAACAAAACGAAGAAGTAAGGTGTAGTCCAGGCCAAGTAAACCAGTTTGTTCTTATCGTCGAGTGGAACAAGCACAGTGTCGCAGCTCACTGAGAACATTAGATGATTCTGCCTTTCCAACCAAAGGTTCTCTAGCAACCTGATAGGTGGTATCAGAGAAGAGAAGTTGGAAATCTCTTCCCCACCATCATTAGCATGACAGGTGGTATCAGATCCAAACACATATCAAAGCTAACTGTGTAGAGACAGTTCGGTGAAACATTGGTCACCACTATCATTGTCATGATAGGTGGGTTCGAAGCTCGTAATTCAATCATCCGAGCAAGGGACAATTTGGGTTTGGTGATAGGTTATAGAAAAAATTGCTGCATAGAAAAATTGGGAGTTTCAGGGTACTTTTCCATTCGAATGGTTGGGTGAGTCGTTTGTGATAGTGGTGAAGAGAAGGGAATAAAAATTTTGTAGATTTTAGTTGAAGTTTTCAGTAACAAAATTATGGAAGTCTGGCTACAGAAAAAATGTGTGGACTGTCACTGAAATGATGGCAAGAAAATCGAATCACGAACTCACCATCGATGGACAATCCAAAGGAAGTACAATAGGAAGAAATCATGCGATGAGTCAAGCAAATGATGGATTTCTAGTTAAAGAGATGTCCAACGAAAATAAGAGGTTGAACCTTGAAGAAGAGTGGAGGACTAACATGGAAGCAATAGATCAAAGCCATGAAAAGCTCAAAGAGATCTCCGCACAATGGGACTCATGGGATAACCGAATGAAGACTCTCTTGGGGGATGACAAAATTTTCCAAGTCATGAAGGTAGACTTTTCCATGAAGGAATCTGTGCCCACTGACACTCCCATCTTGGCTCAACCAGATTTGTTCATGGACATCCTCTCTATCATATGTGACATTTTTCAGAAGAATCACTTCACCAAGTATTTACCAAATAAGGGAAGGGAGGCCGAGACGATTTGGGTGAGTTCAACTAAGGCAGGGTTAAGGTTGAAGCAAGACCCACTCCCATCACATATTTTGGCAAGAAAGGATGAGAAAATTATGTGTGATTGTGGAGGAGGAGGACACTCCCATCAAGTGTGCTCGTGGAGGAGGACACTCGGTGAAAACCAAGTGAGATTTGTAAGTTTTGAACTTGTGAAGTAAAGGAATGCATATAGATTCTTAAGCAAAACAAAATTTAATCAATGGCTCATACACATAGTACACAGATATTTTATACCGGAAACCCTCAACCGAGAATACCTTTCTTATATTCATTATATCGAATTTCACCATTCACCATACAATATATATATATACAATGTTTTTAGGTATTCCATAGATACCAAAACCCTAATCCCTTAATCCAGGATTAATTTATAAAACCACTAAAAATAGCAAAAGCTGCCGATAAAAAAATTTCGGGGTGCTGCCCCTAACCCTGTTGGCCCTGGGCTACCATCTGTTGCGTGTAACCACAAAGGGGCATACCTTCCCCCCTTGGGACTCGCCTAGGAAAGCTCCCGATGCAAACGAAACAAACAGGGCACTAGTACGAGGGATATTCATATGCAGTTGTCATATCTGACACGCCTACACACACACATGCAAAGAATATAACACATACCCAACATTCTCCCACTTGTTGTTTTCTTTGCATCCAGGGGTCCAGGGGATTATATAGTCAACAATCCAGGGAAACAATGCCCATTGTTACTCTACACCAGGAGAAATTTTCTGTGCTCACAGACTTTGTCAATGAATCTGCAACATTCTTCAAAGTGTCAACCTTTTCCTCTCTCACAAAGTGATACTGTACATCAATATGCTTTGTTTTCGAATGGTAAGCTGGGTTCTTTGCTAGGAAGATTGCACTCTGACTGTCACAATCTAATCTCACTGCTTTTTGTACCAACCCAATACCTGAACACAATCTTTGTAACCATATTGCTTCCTTGCTTGCATAAGTGGTTGCCATGTATTCAGCTTATGTAGTTGAGAGTGCCACTACAGCCTGTCTTTTGCTCATCCATCCGATTGCTCCTCCAAATAGGTTAAACACATACCCACTTGTAGATCTTCTGTGATCCAGATCTCTAGCCTAGTCTACATCAACAAAGCCATGTATGTCCACCACTCTATCCAATCCTGGTCTTTCTTGGTAGCACAATCCATAACTGGTAGTGCCACGAAGATACCTGAAGATCCTCTTTACTGTTGTCCAATGCTCCTTCCCTGATTTTGACATATACCTGCTCAAAACTCCCACTGCATGTGCAATGTCTGGTCTAGTACAGACCATTGCATACATCAAACTGCCAACTGCATTGGCATATAGAACATGGGACATGTCCTCTTCTTCCTGTGTCTTGGGACACTGATCTACAAATAACTTTACACCTATAGGAATAAGAACCTTGACCGGTTTACTTCCATGCATATTAAACCTCTGCAATATCGTCTCAATATATTTTCTTTGGTTCAACTAGAGTTTCATGTTTGCACGATCTCTTTTAATCTCCATTCCCAGATTGAAGTTAGTAGCACGAAGATACTTCATGTCAAATTTGGAGG